>MU701415.1:16972-44258 GCA_026770625.1 Nicotiana glauca | reverse complement strand
CGATCCGGCGACAAACCTTCGAACAACACCTCAACTTCTGTTAAGCTCCATGTTTCAGAAATCTGTTTGTGTGTGTGACTCCGTGTGTGCGTTTTTGGAAGAAAGGTCTGTTGGTTTTGTGAAGAAGGTGCAGCAGCTTATCTTTGTCTATGGCTGCTAGGTTGTGTTTCGAGGTCCGTTCGACTGGATGAGAAACAGTGGCTAGGTCCAGTTTAGGGAGTGGTCGTCGGAGGTTCGACGAAAGAGATGACTCGGGGGGTGGGGTCTCAATGGATTGTTCAAAATGAAGCCGAAGGAAGAAAAAGCTGATCAGTCTCTCCTTTTCAAAGCTGTGCCCCTTCTCCTTTGTGTGTTATAGAGTCTAGGTTTTAGGTGTTGGGTCTAGGGTTGGGTATTGGGTCGGGTCGGGTCGACCCGGTTTGGGTTGGGTAAGGAGATGGGCTAGTTTAAATAAGAAAGGGATATTAAAATATTTGGGCTCACTCATCACATGGCCCAATCTGACCAAGCTTTTCCCATTTTCTTTTCTTTTTTTGTTGTTCCTTTTTTCTTTCTCTTTAATTAATTAAAAACCTAAACTAAATTCCTAAATTAATTTTAATTGTAAAATTAAGCTAATTATCTAAGTATAATATTTTCAAGAATTAATTGATCCTAAATTTAAAGAGAAAACTTAATAATCCAAAATTAAATGCTAAGAATGTAAAAATGAGACTTTTGTAATTTTCTTTTTTTAATAAAGCAATTAATTAATTATATAATCCTTAAATGCGAACACAAAATCTAAATGCAATGCATGGTATTTTTGGTATTTTTGATTTTTAATGGAAATTAAATATGCACAAAAAATGCAAATAATTAACAAAAATCCTACAAAAATCATATAAAATTGCAAAAATTGGGAAAAATTATTTTCTGATATTTTATAGGAGTAATTCATATAGGGTAAAAATTACGTGCTCACAGAAGTCGAGTTTAAAAGGTGATAAGAGCTCAAATCAGATAAGTCAAACAAGGAGAAGAGAGTCAAAAATAAAGAACTTAATCGAACAAATACACATTTAAACCAACAGTTTCAGAACTCGGATAAGAACAAAAAGGGAACTAGGGTTTTTAACATGCTGAAATAGGTAGAAGAACAACATGAGCAAGTAGCAAAATCATAAACAACATTAAAATCAGAGAAGAGATCTTTTATTAAAAAAAAATAAAGGAAAACCCTAATCGTTGAAAAAGGAAGAGTTGTTTTGAAAGAAAATCGAGAATATCTTCACGAAAACACTTTAGAAGTTCGTAGTAAGCACAGATCTAAGATAGATCTAAAGAAAATTGAAAGATCTTAAAGATTAGGGTTTCGAAAAACCTAGAAAAGGTGAGAAAGAACTTGAAAGTTACCGATCTAACCAAAAAAGTCAAGGATCTGCCTTGAAAGGCCATGAATGGCTGGAGAAAGGTCATGGATGGCCGGAGAAAGGCCATGAACAGACGTTGAGCAAGGACTAGACCAGATTCCTTCGAGGTCTGGCCATGAAACCACATAAACAAATACCCAGGAGCCAGGAGGCCGATATACATCTCAAATGGCCATGAGACGCCATGGATTAGGCAGGGGTTGAGGTGGATTATGGTCGGATTAGATGGCGGCGACTAGGGTTCATGTGAGGTTGCAAAGAGAATTGAGAGAAGTGGGATTCAAGAGTGGCGTTTGGTGAAAAATGAAGTAGGGTAAGGGGTCGTTTAGGTTTATTTTAGGAAAGGTGAATGTTGGTCGTTGTCTAAATGATCAACGACCTGGATTAAAGAGGGTAGGTAGGGGATCCGGCTTGGGCCGGTTAAATTGGGTTAGGGGACGGGTTAAAAATTGAAATTGGGTCGGGAAATTGGGTCTGATTTGTGGTTGGTTTTAGGCTAAAAATTAAATACAATTGGGCTATTATTTAAATAGCCAATTTTCCCCTTTTTAAATTATAAAAATAGTAAATAAATTTCTGAGAATAAATTAAAAGCATTAAAATGATTTATAATATATAACTAACAATTTAAAAATATAGTACACAATTAAATTTAAAGAAGGCTAATATTGTAATTATATACAATTAGCTTTAAAAATATTAAATAAAACTGTATAAAATATGTAAAAATTACCCTAGATATATTTTGGCATAAATATAAAGATCCATTAAATGAATCATCAAAAATAATAATTTTAGACAAAATTATTGGGATTTTATGGATAAAAGAGGGAAACAAATTAATTTAAAACCCCTTTTAAAAATTATGGAAAAATAATAAAACATTTAGACATACTTATATATGCATATATATGTGCTATTTTGAAACTATTTTGCATATTAAAAATATATAGGGAAAAATTGGGTATCAATAGTTGTTATAGGAGAAGGGTATTATCAGGGAAAGGGTTAGGAGAATTGTGGACTGCATTGTGATGAAATGCAACGAGTGTGAAGACATGACCAGGTCCATTTTCTTTGCTTCAGTTATGATTTTTTTCCTACAGATCATGGATGACTTGTTTCTCCTCCAAGAAGACATGGCGCAAAGGCCCGCTTCAAAGCCAACTGGAGCAGCAATTGAAGCACTTATGTGTTCTTGACTTTGCTTGTTCAAGTCTATTTTTGTTAGTCTGTTCATTTCGAGTCTGTATTTTCAGTTTTCTTTTGAAGTCTTCCTTACACTCATCGAGTCTGTTAGTCTTTATGTTTAAATCTGTAGGGGAAGTTGTTGAAAACTCCCCAAAAAATGTTTTTATTTTATTTTATTACTTATTTGACACATGTAGTCAGAACTACACGTCTGATTCAAGGATTTCTCATATAGATACCATGTCCATAGGATTTCTAATTTTAGCATGTTCTCATATAGATACCATGTCTATAGGATTTCTAATTTCAGCATGTTCTCATATAGATGCCATGTGTATAAGATTTCTAATTTCAGCATGTTCACATATAGATGCCATGTCTATAGGATTTCTGTATGTAGAAAATGTGCCTATAGGTCCTTTCTGATTCTTGCATATCCATTCCTCATTAGGCAAACGTGTTTATAGGTCTGAATATACCAAAATGCAATCAGATGTCACGTTCGTAATAAAATGCAACACCTAGATATCATGTTGTAGGTTTTCTACATTTTTTTCCATATCTATAAAAGTGTTTAAAATCAGCAACGCGTAGAAAGTATGCCTATAGGGACTATCAACCAAATGGGTCTAAAAGTAGTAGTAACGTTTGCAGAACCTATAGCCTTTGTTAAAGTTTACTTTTCTTTAATAATCTGGTAACCCCTCTTAATCAGTATGTATTCAACCTACTTCATTCTTTTGTGAACTCAATAGATATCATCATATAGGAACTTATGTCCCACATTTAGGCAAGCCTTAGGGTAAAAGCTATAAATTGCATCAGTCTTTATCAATTACAACCAGCAGGCAAGCCTAATTCGGACTTCTTATCTAAAAATATATGATAAATTAGCCTGCCCCAACTTTTAAGTTTTTATTAGACCTTAAACAGTACGTGCAAGACATGATAAGCTATGTGTTTCTTTGGTTTAAATGAGGTCTTTCTGAACCTTTTATTTGTTTATATGCTTCCCCAAACTTGCTATATGTTTTTTGTTTGTTGCCTTAGTATTTTTTCCTTTTGAAACCACAAATCAGCCTAACATCTCCTCCCTTTCGGATTAGTAGTCCCAAATACCTCCGAGATTGATAGGATTGGGGCGGGTAATAGCATGCAATAAGTAAACGAGACTATTCCGCGCTTTAATACCCAAACGGGGTGGGAAAGGGTAGATATGAATATGATGACCATGCGATAACACCATGCGTAAGAGTGAATACCGGGTGTTGTGTAGGGTGATCCATATTATTAATAAACCTAGGACCCCCTTCCCTTTGTTCTTTGTTTCTTTTAAATCTTTTAAGAACGTTTCTTCTAAATCAACTCTCTTTAACGCTTTCCAACTTTGTTTATTTCTAACATTTATGTGAAAAATCCCCTCTTCTTTGAAGTCCTACTTGCCTATGAGTTATTTGTACCTTAAGTCACAAAAATAGCTTGGTCGGGAACCACACTAGTGGATCCTGAGGGGTGCCTAATACCTTCCCCTTGGGATAATTTCAAGCCCTTACCCAATCTCTGGTTATCCAAACTAAACCCTTCTTAGTGTCCTAATGTACGTAAATCATTAGGTGGTGACTCTTCAATTCCAAAAGCCCAATTCCCAAAAGGGAACGAGTTGTCCTTCCAAATATCATAAACCCGATTCGCAAGAAAAAGGGGGCGTAACAGCATGGCGACTCTGTTGGGGATGTTCTTTTAGGCTTTTACCATTTCAAGCTATTACTGTGGCTTTACATTTCTTATATGCCTTTACTTGTTTAATCTCTTTAAGCATTTAATTCCCTCTTCTACTATGATACTGACTTATCTTTTGTTTCTTTTCTTTATTTCTTTTACTGCTTTCCTTTATTGCATTCATGTATTACTGTTTCAAATTATTGTAATTATTATTATGAACTTGAAAATACATGACAACTTGTTTTAATTATTGCATAAGCATGTTTTCGACATCATATTCCACTCGTGCCAAACAAAATACCATAGCAACGCTTATAATAATGAGTGGTTGCGCCCTTCCAATATTATTACCCCTAAATCCGACAAAGGCATATTTGCAGTAAAACCAGTCGATCAACGGTGTAGTTGATGGTTCCGCAACTTTCCCTCTTGAGTTGTCCGCTCAAGGGTACCAGTCTAATACCCCATAGAAACCTTACTCTGTTTAATCGCGCGTGCATCATGGTCAAACCTAGCCGAGTCAGTTATATTGTCCTCATAATTACTCTTTAAGATAGCCTTGTCCAAAGTCCACTGGGTTTCCCCAAAACCCAAACGGACACAACCACATTTTGTGTATTTATTTGGAGAACCAAATGCTTCAATGCCAATTATTGATATTTAGTAGTCGAGTCTGGTGGGGGTAAGGGCCTAACCCTTTGTCTTGAAGAAACATGAGGCACGAAGTCCCCATATTCGGCATGGTCACCAATATCCACCCCAAACTGCTAATCTGGTGGAAGGATTTTCACTCCAGATCAGACTCTCATCCGGAAATATTTGGGGAACCTACCCTCTCTCTTGGAAATTCAACCCAACAACAAAATCATAGAAGCTGCCACTCTATTCTAGGATTGTGATAGGTCTGTGTTTCGCTTCGGAGACATTGAGATGACACCCTTGCTCGAGGAAATTGGAGGACTGGCTGGTATACAGTGGGAAACTCTGGGTTTATTAATGCCGAAAAATCACAAAGGTAGAGGTTTTCTCAAAATGATGGTTCTAAAGAATAATCCAGACTTGACATGTTTGAAAGAGTCGTACATTCCCTTTGAATACTTGTACGAGAGGTACGGTCTCAGCAAATCTTACCGTACTTATCCTGATGAGTTCGCCCTTACATCATTGGGGCATATTCACTGAAGGGTATTTGTCTTCATGTTCTATTTCTTGGGGATGATAGTGTTTCCGATGAAGAAAGCAAGGATCCATACCAGGCTAGCTATGGTCACCAAAACTCTAATGGAGGGAATTGACGGACAACTATTCAGTCTTCTACCAATGATCATTGCAGAAATATACCGAGCCATGGAAAGGTGTCAACAAGGAGCCAAACACTTTGAGGGTTGTAATCTGCTACTTCAACTATGGCTCGTGGAACATCTTCAAAAGGGTGAGTACCGACAGGAAATCCATTAAAGGGACTAGGATGATCATATCGCTTTTCATCACCCAAAGCGGATGAATTACATGCCCAACATGTTCGCCCAATCGGAGAATGCTAGAGAATGGGTCGAACTCTTCAAAAATCTGACTGAGGACCAAGTATAATGGATGTTCGAGTGGTTCCCAATCGAGGAGTTCATCATCCGATCTAGGGACGCACCTTTCCTGATACTAATCAGCTTAAGAGGAACGAACCCATACGTACCTCTTCGAGTTATGAGACAAGCGGGTAGGAAATTATACCAAGGGATCGACAAGATGAGTCACTTCCGGGCTGACTTCCAGAATGACGATAGTCCTTACAGGTGCCAGGCTCAGCATATGTGGCACTGCAATATTGTCTTGGGAAGGGACACTATTGAACCAAACAGATACCATGCAGGTTCTCCTTATTATTCAGGCTGGTTGGAGGACAACAACAATGGTCTGGGAGAACCCGGGTTTGTTCGAGGTAACAGAATCATCGATGAAAAGGCTGAAGCACAAGTCAAGTACAACCATCTGCGAAAAAGATTCCGAGAATGCAAAAGCGAGCACCGTGAGATACACAAAGCCAATCAAAATCTAATTGAAGAGTGGAAGGGTATGGCTGTCAGTCCCAACAAGCGATTGGTCTATTTGGAGCGAGGTATAGTGGAGTTGGAAAAGAAGTTTCTGAAGAGGGTCGAAGATTGCCAAATTGCCGAAGGAAATGAAGGCGGACATCTCGCCAGAGCCTACTTGTTGTTGGGACTGCGCGAGCTAGGGAAGCTACTCGATGGAGCCAATGATGCCGAGTCTGGGGAAGGTCCATCTGGGACCAAATAGATAGGAATTTCCATTTTTCGTTTTATAAAATGTAATAAGGCCAATGGCCATTAGTGATTTTTATCTACTTGTTATTTTAGTGTCATTTTGGGATTCATCTACCTTTTGTCAATAAAATGAGACATTTAGCATTTTAAGTTCTCAAAATTAACTTGTCTCTAGGCCTACCTCGGGCACAACGAGGTCCCCCAAAATTAGGACGCCTTTTATTTCAGCACTATGTGTTTTAAATATTGCAACATTTTTTCTAATAATCCTCACTAACTTGTTACCTTTTGATTTTACTTATGTTTATTCCCTTCCCCAAAGGTTAGTTCGTGAATTCTGGCAATGTCATGATATTTTATGAGATCCATGGGCCCTCCACCTACTCCTCCTCCCACTCCTGTCAGACACAAAAACAAAGGAAAAATAGAAGATTCAAACAACTCAACTGAACGGGTAGAGGTCACTCATGGCACTCTGGTCCCCAAGGAAAATGCATCCCAGCTAGAACAAAAGTTGTTGAAGTTTCAGGAGGAACTTGATCAAGTCCAGAATTTTGCAAGTCTGTCATTTTCCCTCACCACCCCAGAGGTTATTTTCCCAGCTACTCAGAATCGCGTGCCTCCACAAAATATCCCAAAGCAACAAAACCATCCCGCTTCTCACCACCACTGCAATACCTGCCATACCTCAAATAACACCCCACTGCTCATCCCCGAACTCTAGAATTCCACAAATGACCACTGCCACACCCAATACAATACCCCCATCTACGTGGAGACTGTGCCACACTCCACCCAAACCATCTCAGGCACACCCGAGTCCAATGATAAGGACTTGCTCATCAGAAATCTGGCCGAAGAGCTTAAAAAGTTGACTAGCAGAATCCAAGGCGTTAAACGTAGTAACGGAATTGAGGGGCTTAACTATGAAAATCTTTGCATACAGCCCGTTGTCGAACTGCGCGAGGGATACAAACCTCCCAAGTTCGAAATGTTCGATGGTACAGGGGATCCAAGGGTCCACTTGAGAACATATTGTGACAAGCTGGTCAAAGTGGAAAAAGTTAGAAAATCCACATGAAGCTTTTTATGAGGAGCTTGAAGGAAGACGCCTTATCTTCGTACATTAGCCAAGATCCGGAGATGTGGTCAAACTGGGTAAGCATGGTGTCCGATTTTATGGACAGATTTAGGTTCAACAAAGAGAATGCACCAGATGTGTTCTATATCCAAAACTTGAAGAAGAAACCCACTGAGACTTTCCATGAGTATGCTACTCGATGAAGATCAGAAGCTGCTAAGGTTAGGCCTGTTTGGAAGAAGAACAAATGAACAAATTCTTTGTTCAGACCCAAGACCCACAGTATTATGAGAGGTTGATGTTGATCGAGAACCATAAATTTTCGGACATCATCAAGCTAGGAGAAAGAATCGAGAAAGGCATCACGAGTGGTATGGTTACGAATTTTGAAGCCTTGCAAGCTACCAATAAGGCTTTACAGTTTGGTGGTACGTCCAAGAAAAGGGACGTAGGTGCTGTAATGGTTGCACAGAGAACCAGATTCCCTATCAAGTACCAAACATACCCAATACCTCTAATCACATATCAGCCTACTCCAAATTACCAAGCACCATCACCCTCTTATCATACTTCGCCACCCACTTATCAGTCATCTCCACCTCCCGCATATCAGCCCACTTCACCGAAATACTCCCAACCAACACATGTTTACCAAGCATACAACACCCAACCATCCCACTATCAATCACCTCCCACACGCCAAAACTTCCCTAGACCTCAACCAAATTTTGATCGCAGACCTCCCAAACAGTATACCGCCATTGCTGAACCAATTGACCAGTTGTACGAAAGGCTCAAAGCTACTAGTTATGTCACCCTTATCCCTGTCATAACCCTCGAGAACCCCTTCTCAGTGGGTCAATTAAAATAAATCATGTGCATACCATTCCGGCATGAAAGGACATACTTGGATCTGAAGGATAAGATCCAAACTTTGATTGACAATAAGATCAGTGTAGCAAAGGAGCCTGCTCCAAATGTCCGCAATAACCCTCTGCTAGACCATAAGGGCGGAGGTGTACACATGATCGAGATAAAGGATGATTGGGATCCCAAGGGATCAATCGGGTTAATCACAGAAGGCGACGATCCAAAGAAGCTAGTAGTCACCCTTAATCCGATTGTGGTCCAAATTCAGCACTCTGGGGACGCCGGGGCAAACATGTCCATGCCACTTGAGTTTGAAGCACCGTCCTCTGCAAATACACTAGTGCCAATTGAGGTTGAATTTATGCCACCAACAAACACACCTACACCCTTTAAAGTTGCAGTCTTACCGCCTAAGGGGCCTGCTCCATTCAGAGTAAATATAGCCACGCCAATTCCAGTAGCGATGTTGGCAGTAACACCAATCCACACAAAGGCCATACCTTAGGACTACACATCTGAGGCCAGAAGAATGGGAAAGGTCAAGTTCGGGGAAGCCATTGTAGCACAGGGTATGACAAGAACCGGTAGGGTTTATACCCCGGAGCATTTGGATGAGTCAAGCAAGTAGGCCTCTAGTTGGCCAACTATCACTGAAACCGAGCCTGACGATCTCTAGAGAAAGATACAAGCCAAAGAATACTTAGTCATTGATCATCTTAACAAAACACCGGTACAAATTTCTATCCTTGCCTTGCTACAAAGTTCCGATGCACACAAGAATGACTTGTTAAGAGTGCTGAGTGAGGCATATGTACCAAGTAACATCACCGGCGAAGAGATGGCAAACATTATAGGGCAGGTACTGGAAAGTCACAGGATCACTTTTCATGAAGATGAGCTGCCGCCAGAGAGGTTGAGTCACAACAAGGCATTGCACATCATCATGCAGTACGAAGATTATTTTATTACTAGAATCCAAATTGACGGAGGATCCAGCCTCAACATTTGTCCGCTGGTGACACTCAGGACATTAGGAAAGGGGCTGCATGACATCAAGGATGGGGCCATCAACATCAAAGCTTTCAACGGATCCCAAATGTCTATTGGGGAAATTAGCTTGTGTTTGCAAATAGGGCCTACTTGGTTTGATGTTGATTTTCAAGTGATAGATGTGCCGGCATCTTACAATCTGTTGTTGGGACGACCATGGATTCATGCTGCTGGGGCCATAGTGTCAACACTACACAAGGTAGTGAAGTTTGAGTGGAATCTCTAAGAGGTGATCATCCACAGCAATGGTAGCAATCCCATATACAGTCGCCAGACCATATCAGTAATTGGAGGAAAAAGAAGGATAGGTGGGGAAACTTACCACCACATCGAGTGAGTCAACGTCGTTGATAAAGACAAATGGTGGGATAACAAGATTGAAAGCATATTGAACTGCAGCGGGTATGAACCTAGCAAGGGACTTGGAAAGAACCTCCAAGGAATCGCTAAGCCAATCAAGCTCAAGAAACATGGAACCACCTTCGGGTTGGGGTAAGAGTATACTTGGGACGAATTTAACCATTGGTTGCCACCATGGCGCGGCCCTTACTATCCATTGGAGCAGCCAATACCCCATTTGGAACAGACTTTCCAACCGGCCGAAGTGATCTATCGGTCAGAAGAAGAGGAAGCACTGGAAGAAGTGTGGAATTTGTTCCTAGAAGATGATAACATGGATTGTTGTGTCATTTTCGAGGAGGAGGGGGAGGAAGACCTTTCCATAGAGGCTGTAAGCAGAGGAGCATGCCTCAATAACTGGACTATCAGAACCACCAGAGCCCGGTGAGCCTTGGGGTAGCAAGGCTGAGCAAGCATCATGAAATATTTTATTTTACTAGTTTACTTTCCTTTCGCATTTTTAATTTTCGCAAGAAAGAGCTCCAATGTTCAAAAACAATTATGGAATTTATCAAAAAGCATTTCGGTTTTCTTATAAATCTTACTCATATTACTTTTCACATTACTTTACATATACAACATTACTATTACTTATCTTGAAGAACCAATGACTGTGACATGCAACAAGACAACGACAAACAGACATAGACTCAGAGGAAGATGATATACCGGAAGAGATTGTTAAAGAAGTTGAGAATTTTGAGAACAGACCTAAGTCCAACCTGGACAAGACCGAGATTGTTGACCTGGGAGATGCAAAAAATGTCAAAGAAACATGAATCAACATTCATTTGTCACCATCAGAAAAGGAAGAATACACAGAGTTTCTAAGAGCATACGAGGACATATTCGCATGGTTGTACGATGACATGACTAGTCTGAGTACATCTATTATGGCACACAAACTGCCTAATCTAACATGTCCACCAGTAAAACAGAAGCTCAGAAAAATTTAAGCCTGATATGAGTCTGAAAATCAAGAAAGAAGTCACTAAGCAGGTCAAAGCTAAAGTTCTCAGGGTAGTCGAATATCCGACATGGTTAACCAACATTGTGACAGTGACAAAGAAAGACGGGAAGGTCAGAATCTGTGTCAACTACCGGGATCTCAACCGGGCCAATCCGAAAGACGACTTCCCCTTGCCAAACATACACATCCTGATTGATAATTGCGCCAAGCACGAGTTGCAATCATTTGTAGATTTTTTCGCTGGGTATCATCAGATATGGATGGATGAAGAAGATGCTGAGAAAACGGCCTTCATTACGCCGTGGGGAATGTACTGCTACAAGATGATGTCGTTTGGGTTAAAGAATGCATGGGCCACTTACATGAGGGCCATGACTACCATTTTTCATTATATGATACACAAGGAGATCGAATTATATGTAGATGACGTCATCATCGAGTCCAAGAAAGCCACTGACCCCATGGAAGATTTGAGGAAGTTTTTTAACAGATTGCGGAGGTACAACCTAAAACTAAATCTCGCAAAATGTGCATTCGGGGTTCCAGTTGGAAAATTGCTTGTGTTTATTGTGAGTCGCCGGGGAATAGAACTGGACCCATCGAAAATCAAAGCCATTCAAGAATTGCTACCGCTAAGGAACAAGAAGGACGTAATGAGTTTCTTGGGGAGACTTGACTACATCAGCCAGTTTATAGCACAATCTACATTTATCTGTGAGCCGATCTTCAAGATTTTGAAGAAGGATGTCGCCACCAAATGGACCAATGAATGCCAGAAAGCTTTCGACAGAATCAAGGAATACTTATCAACACTACCAGTCTTAGTCCCTCCTGGACCAGGTAGACCTTTGCTACTCTATATCATAGTGTTAGATGGCACCTTCGGTTGCGTCCTAGGGAAGCATGATGAAACGGGAAAGAAGGAACAAGCCATTTATTATCTCAGTAAGAAGTTCACCCCATACGAGGCCCGGTATTCTCTGTTAGAACACACCTATTGTGCTCTAACTTGGGTGGTCCAGAAGCTGAGGCACTACTTTTGGGCCTATACTGCATGTCTCATATCAAGGATGAATCCTTTAAAATACATCTTTTAGAAGCCCATGCCCACTGGCAAGCTCGCCAAGTGTCAGATCCTATTGAGTGAATTCGACATTATCTACATGACAGAAAGTAATCAAGGGACAGGCACTAGTAGATCACCTGGCTGAAAACCCCGTGGATGGAGAATGCGAACCCCTGAAAATGTATTTTCCAAATGAAGAGGTATCATTCATAGGAGAAGATATTGCAGAGTCCTATGACGGTTGGAGAATGTTTTTCGATGGAGCAGCAAATTTCAAAGGAGTTGGCATAGGGGCAGTCCTAGTATCAGAAACTGGTCAACATTATCCTGTGTCTGCCAAACTCAGGTTCCCCTGCACCAACAATATGGTCGAGTACGAAGCCTGCATCTTAGGGCTCAAGATGGCTATTGACATGAACATCCAAGAGTTGCTAGTAATTGGGGACTCAGACCTACTCATACATCAGGCACGAGGAGAATGGGCGACCAAGAATTCTAAGATACTCCCTTATCTGCACCAGGTGCAGGAGTTGAGAAAGAGGTTCACAAAGACAAAGTTCCAGCATGTTCTCAGAAACCAGAATGAGTTTGCCGATGTATTGGCTACCCTATCGCCCATGATACAACATCCAGATATAAACTTCATTGATCCTATTCCAGTAAAGATCCATGATCAACCCACTTACTATGCCCATGTCGAAGAAGAAGCATATGGAAAGCCTTGGTTTCATGATATCAAGGAATATTTGGCAAAAAGAGAATACCCAGAGCTTGAAAATACTACTCAGAAGCGCACACTTCGAACATTGTCCAACAATTTCTTTCACAATAGAGGAATCCTATATAGGAGGACTCCTGATTTGGGATTATTAAGGTGTGACGACGCAAAGGAAGCATCTAAATTGCTAGAGGAAATTCACGCGGGGACATGTGGTCCACATATGAATGGTTTCATCTTAGCAAAAAAGATCCTTCGTGCTGGTTACTTTTGGATGACCATGGAAACGGAATGCATCAAGTACATCCGAAAATGCCACCACTGTCAGGTACATGCAGACATGATAAAGGTACCTCCAAATGAGCTTAACGCTACAAGCTCACCATGGTCGTTCGCTGCTTGGGGAATGGATGTTATTGGACCAATCAAACCTGCAGCTTCCAACGGGCACAGATTCATCCTAGTGGCAATTGATTATTTTACCAAATGGGTCGAAGCAGCATCCTACAAAGCAATAACTAAGAAAGTTGTGGTAGACTGTATCCGCGACCGTATTGTTTGTCAGTTCGGGATCCCAAAGTCAATCATTACTGATAATGGCTCCAACCTCAACAGTGACTTAATGAAAGCTATGTGTGAAACCTTCAAGATCAAACACAAGAATTCTACAGCCTACAAACTTCAGATGAATGGAGCCGTAGAAGCCTCCAATAAAAACATCAAGAAGATATTGAGGAAAATGATATAGAAGCATAAGCAATGGCACAAACAGCTATCATTCGCTCTATTGGGGTATCGCACCACAGTCCGCACATCAACTAGGGCAACTCCCTATATGCTGGTTTATGGTACAAAAGCCATCATTCCCGCCGAAGTAGAAATTCCTTCCTTAAGGATCATACAAGAAGCTGAGCTCAATGACGCAGAATGGGTGAATAGTCATTACGACCAGCTAGCTCTTATAGATGGAAAGAGAATGAACGTAGTTTGCCACGGTCAGCTTTATCAGAACAGAATGTCTAGAGCCTTCAACAAGAAAGTGAAACCAAGACGTTTCACACCGAGGCAATTGGTATTAAAGAAAATTTTCCCGCATCAAGATGAAGCCAAAGGGAAATTCTCTCTCAACTGGAAGGGTCCATACATGGTTCACCGGGTTCTGACAGGAGGAACCCTCATACTTGAAGAAATGGACGGAGAAGTCTGTCCAAAACCAATCAATTCAGATGCACTAGAGCGCTACTATGTGTAATCTTATGTTTTCCTATATGATGTAATTTGAACTATGTCTGACCTAATTCCTGTTTAAGAGGGGATACGTAGGCAGCCTTATGGGTTCAGTCACAATTCAATAAAATTTTCATTTCCCCCGCAGTTGGAAACTAGGGCAGAATTTTGAGGAGGACCCTAAAAATTCCGAAGTAATTTCAGCAGGTCATTGCAAGCAGCTGTCAGAAGCATCAGCCCAGTAAACTGGGGCAGAATTTTGAGGAGGACCCTTAAAGTTCCGAAGTGAGAGAGGTTGCAATGTCCTAAACCACATCACAATCGTTGGTTCATCTAAAAGCTATTTTATATGTATTTATATCATATATTTTTTACAAACTCACGCATGTCTTTTATCAAATTTCTCTGTTTAGGAATGCTATGCAAATGATAGGCACAGTATTACCAAAGCAGAGCCGATCAGGTCAAGCAAAGCCAGCGGGGGAACAAACTAACCTTTCCCCTTTACAAAACTCACGATTTTTCTTTGAATGCAGGCACCCAGGTCATAAATTCATCAAATATATTACACACTCATACTATTCAGGGATACAACCCTTAGAACTGTCACACCTATTCATAGTTTCTATCCGCATACAATATCCCCAGCATCCACAATATCACAATCTGTTATCAGCTAAGAAATCTTATTATTATTCGCCTTTTATCTCTTGCATAAGGCTACCATTCTGCCTTTCGAGACTAAGCACTATCTCCATCTGCATTTTCTGCATTGCATAAGGCTACCATTTTACCTTTCGAGACTAAGCACTGTCTCCATCTGCATTTTTTGCATTACATAAGGCTACCATTCTGCCTTCTGAGACTAAGCATTGTCTCCATCTGAATTTTTTGCATTACATAAGGCTACCATTCTACCTTTCGAGACTAAGAACTGTCTCCATCTGCATTTTTTGCATTGCATTAGGCTACTATTCTGCCTTCCGAGACTAAGCACTGTGTCCATCTGCATTTTCCGCATTGCATAAAGCTACCATTCTGCCTTTCGAGACTAAGCACTGTCTCCATCTGCATTGCATAAGGCTACCATTCTATCTTTCGAGACTAAGCACTGTTTCCATCTGCTCATCTTGCATGGCTGAAAAATCGCCACCTTGTTCATGACTTGCATGGCTGAAATATCGCCACCTTTATTTACACCTGCATCGGCTGAAATAACGCCACCTTTATTTACACCCGCATGACTGAAAGATCGCCACCTTTATTTAAACCTGCATCGACTGAAACCTTTATTTACATCTTGCATGGCTGAAATATCGCCACTTTATGCACTTCATAGGCTGAAATATTGCCACTTATTGCATTTCATGGGATGGAAGATCGCCAATCTATCCAAGGGCATCATTGTTCGGAGGCACCATTTTCATAGCCCAAGAACGCCATGCCATGGCCTAAGGACCCCTTTTAATATCTTGCATATTATTATTCAAAGGCGTCATAGTTCGGAGGCATCATTCTCATATCTCGAGAGCATCATTTCATGGCCTGCAAATCCTTTATTATATGCTTCATGGTCCAGGACATCATGGTCTAAGGACGTCATCCTAACCGTCCGAAGACAGCATTCATGGTCCGACGGGAACTTGCATCATGTTTAAATTTATGCACAATATACGCTTGTATTATTTATTTTTAGGTAAACCGGTGAGCAACGGCCATCTTAGAAAAAGTGATCCCGCTCTAGTTCCCGCAGACCTACTAAACCTTGACCATTCATCCCAACCTGAATATTGCGTCCGTTCTTGAAAACCCTCCATAGGCATACTTCGCCGATGGATCCTGAAACTACACATGGCCTGATTCATATAAGACCAGGGATATGTAGGCAGCTCAGTAACCAGAGCACGGCCAAAAAAATTCTTCAATCCATTCCGTTCGGTCAAATTGGCCATCATATCTTTACCCGATAACTCTTTCATCCTTCCCGGGTAAAGAGGGGCAGCTGTTAATATCCAATTTTTTCCCGTATATTTTTTACATGCAAAATAATTTTAAAATAGCATATGTATGTATATATAAGTATTTCTAAATGTTTTATCATTTTTCTTAATTTTTAAAGGATTTTTAAATCAATTTATTGCCCTATTTTATCAATAAAAATCAGTAATTATTCCCCAAACTATCATTTCATGTGATTCATTTATTGTATTCCCATACTTATACCAAAATCTAGCTAAGGTAATTTTTTCACATTTTTTACAAATTTATTTAATATTTTAAAACTAATTTGTATATAATTGTAATATTAGACTATTTTAAGAATTAATTACGTTAATAATTACAATTTTGATTCCAGTATTTTTAATTCAATTTTTATACATTATTAATTAATTTAGTACCTTTAATTTGTTTATATAAAGTAATTTTCTATTTTTTATAAAATAAATAAGGAAAAGTGGCTATTTAAATGATAGCCTATGTTTATTTCGATTCTAGCTAGATTTGGCACTCTTAATTAAACCCAATTCCTCAACCTAATTACAATTCAAACCCGTCCTTGACCCAACTAAAACCTACCCGACCCAGACCCCCTCTTATCTTGGTCGTTGATCGTTGAGATCAACGGCCCCTATTCGTTCTTACCTTTTTTAATCCAAACGACTACCCTAATCCCCTCACTTCTCATCTATCAGCCGCCTCTAAACACTCCACTCTCTCAAACTCTCTTGAATATTCTCAAAACCCTAATCATCTTCTACCACCTCCGCCCTGGAAGCCGCCGGAATCTATGGCTTCCAAAGGCTATGAGGGTCCTCTACTCACCTACTATTGCTCCTATATGCCTGAAATCTAAAGATTTAAGGCCTGACCTTGAAGGTTCAAACCCAGACCTCTATCGATTCAAGGTTCTCTGGTCATCTCCGACCTTGCTCCGGTGTACCATTGTTGCTTGAGCCTGGTTCTGACCTCTCCGACTCAGATCGATGACCTCTCAAAGCCTTTCTCATTTCTAGGGTTCTTCTGAAACCCTAATCCTTTGAGGTTTTCTCCGATTTCTTTAGATCTGTGGTTTATCTATGCTTTCCCTGAGTTTTCAAATGATTTCCCTAACTTTTCTTTCAAAAATTACTTTCAGAACCCTTCTTTTCTGATCTAGGGTTTTCTGAAAATGTTTAAGTGTTTTATGATTTTCTTTGTTATTCGTATGTTTCCTCTACTGTGTTCTTGTATACTTCTCTTACTGTGTTTTCCTATACTATGGTCTCGTAGACTTCTTTCCTGTATTTTTTTACCATGTTCTTATATGTTTATCTTACTGTATTTTCCTATATGTTTTTCTGCTATACGTTTTTGGTGTTCTTGTGTTCTTCTACTGTATTTTCCTACTAAGTTCTTAAGTTTCTTTGTTTGCCTTCTAGTGAGCCCTGTTTAAGTTTCTTCTACAAAACCTCTTAAGCATGCTTCTTCTACTATTCTTATCAGTATTTGCCATTATGTTCTTTGAATCCTTCTAATGTGATTGCATGTTACTTTGCCATCATGTTTTCTCATGAGTTCTGTTGCTGAAGAAGCATGTTCTTTTCTGAAACTTCTAAACATGATTTTGATTCAGTTGCCTGCCCTCTCATCTTTGATTTATGGTTTGCTCGAACTAGGATTTTATTTCAAAACCCCTAATTCTTTCAGATTGACTTTGAGTCTCTGAACTGAGTTTGGACTTCCTTATTTTCATATGATTCTGACCTTTTACTGAAACTCTCCTACACTAGAGTTTCTACTGATTTTACAATAGTGTGACAAGTTTCTTTCATGCTTAACGTGTCTGTATGCTCTTTATATGTGATGAATCTTTCTTTAAAAAGGATTTCAACTTGTGACTAATTCAAAATCCTTTCTAAATAGGTCTGATTGATTCCCATTCCAATGTTTGCTGATTTCCCTTAAGTTACAGCCTTTTCCATCTTTCTGACCACGTTCACTCATATAAAATCTCAGACCCTTTGATTTACTGGTTGTTAATTTATCTTCTTACCTTATTTGCACAAACCGTGTATTGTCAAAACCCTGTCCTTAAATAACTTTTATGTACTAGCCCTAAATTTCCTACTTTGCACAAAGTGATTGATTAATTTCTTTCCTTAATTGGTTCATACCCATTTGAATCTGAATCCTTAATTAATGGGAGTCTTGTGTAATTGATTGACCATCAGTTCTTCAAATATTTTCTTACCTTATTTCCTCATGACTTTGAAACTATAAATACACGACCCTTTTTTTCACAAACACACACGATTAACAATCCTACACTACACTTTGCAATTTAGAACCTCTTCTGCACTCATACTTACAAATAATAGTATTCTTGCTTCTTGTCTGCACTGTGGCTTTTACAAGACTACTGCTTTCTCTTTATTTGTCTCTTTGAAGTTGGTATGTCCTAATTTAAGTTTCAGCATCATCACAATGTGTTTAATTACAGCTTTTTGTATCCCTGCCTACTTTACTACTTCTGCAAAGTTAAATATTTAAACTAGCATGTTGATTCCTTTCTGTTTGTTTCTGCTATGAACCCTTGCTCTATATCCCCCTTATGTGTTGTGAGTTATAGTTTAAAACTTGTCAATATGCAAGTTATTGTCTATGGATTGAATTTGATCCTTAAAGGATCCTAACCTCCAAATAATGTGTTCTAAACAGGCTTAGGGGTGTGCCAGCATCTCCTAGTATTTGTTATACCCATCAGCCTGCCCTTTTCCTCTAACAATTCCTCACTCCATATACCCCTACATGTGAACTATTTCCCTTCCCCTTTCCCCTTTCAGAAATCTACACTTGCACTCTCTCTTAGCTTCTAAGTTCTGCTCCCCTCCTGTGAGCCTTCCCTTGGGACCTTGAGTTCCCTCTTAACTTGGACACTTGAGGGCTGGCCCTTCCACACTGCACTACATCTAATTTGTAATGCATTTGGGTGCGAGCACTGCCCGGAGTCCATATGAGGCTCTTAGGGAACTCTAACACATCCAAATGATAGAAAGGCTTTGGATCATGGTCTCTTGGAGTTGGTTCATCTCATATTTCAGACATGGAGTTTGAATTAGGTTCTCATTGGTTGTACTTTTAATTTCTGATGTATTTTTCTTTTCTTATTTCATTCTGGGCTATAATAACTTGCAATAAACTCTTGGGGATGGATAGTGAAAAAGGGAGGATAACCTTGTATGCAAAAGGGGGTAGATAACATGTCTGTAGGAATTTCTGCATTTCTTTCATATAGATACCATGTCTATTAGGGTTTATAATTTCACCATGTTCTCATATAGATACCATGTCCATAGGATTTCTAATTTCAGCATGTTCTAATATAGATACCATGTCTATAGGATTTCTAATTTCAGCATGTTCTCATATAGATGCCATGTCTATAGGATTTCTAATTTCAGCTTGTTCACATATAGATGCCATGTCTATAGGATTTCTGCATGTAGAAAATGTGCCTATAGGTCCTTTCTGATTATTGCATATCCACTCCTCATTAGGCAAACATGTTTATAGGTCCGAATATACCAAAATGCAATCAGATGTCACGTTCGTAATAAAATGCAACACCTAGATATCATGTTGTAGGTTTTCTGCATTTTTTTTTCATATCTATAAAAGTGTTTAAAATCAAAAACGCGTAGAAAGCATGCCTATAGGAACTATCAATCAAGTCTGAAACGTTTCCACTCACTTATGGGTCTAAAAGTAGTAGTAACATTTGCAGAACCTGTAGCCTTTGTTAAAGTTTGCTTTTCTTTAATAATCTGGTAACCCCTCTTAATCAGTATGTATTCAACCTACTTTATTCTTTTGTGAAATCAGTAGATATCATGCCTATAGGAACTTCTGTCCCACACTTAGGCAAGCCTTAGGGTAAAAGCTATAAATTGCATCAGTATTTTTCAATCACAACCAGCATGTAGGCCTAATTCAGACTTCTTATCTGAAAATATGTGATAAATCAGCCTGCCCCAACTTTTAAGTTTTAATTAGACCTTAAACAGTACGTGCAAGACATGTTAGGTTATGTGCTTTCTTTGGTTAAAAGGAAGTCTGTCTAAACCTTTTATTTGTTTATATGCTACCCCAAACTTGCTATATGTGTTTTGTTTGTCGCCTCAGTATTTTTACCTTTTGAAACCTCAAATCAGCCTAATATCTTCTCCCATTAGGATTAGTAGTCCCAAATACCTCCGGGATTGATAGGATTGGGGCGGGTAATAGCATGCAATAAGTAAACGAGACTATTCTATGCTTTAATACCCAAATGGAGTGGGAAAGGGTGGATATGGATATGATGACCATGCGATAACACCACGCGTAAGAGTGATTACCGGGTGTTGTATGGGGTGATCCATATTATTAATAAACCTAGGACCCCCTTCCCTTTGTTCTTTGTTTCTTTTAAATCTTTTAAAAACTTTTCTTCTAAATCAACTCTCTTTAACGCTTTCCGACTTTGTTTATTTATAACCTTTATGTGAAAAATCCCCTCTTCTTTGAAGTCCTACTTGTCTATGTGTTATTTGTACCTTAAGTAACTACAATAGCTTGGCCGAGAACGACACTAGTGGATCCTGAGGGGTGCCTAATACCTTCCCATTGGAATAATTTCAAGCCCTTACCTGATCTCTGGTTATCCAAACAAAACCCTTCTTAGTGTCCTAATGCACTTAAATCATTAGGTGGCGACTCTTTAATTCCAAAAGCCCAATTCCCAAAAGGGAACGAGTTGTCCTCCCAAATGTCATAAACCCGATTTCGCGAGAAAAAGGGGGCGCGACAGTTGCAGCCGAAGAAAACTTTCACCCTATTGAGGAAGTCTTATACCAGCTTATTCCATATATTGAGGCAGTTGGATATACTGAGGCCAATTGAGTAGAAATTGCCAAATCCTCCTCCAAAGAATCTTGATTACTCCTTGAGATGTGAATATTATTCTGGTATTCTGGGGCATGACACGAAGAAGTGTTGGCACTTGAAAAATGCCATCTAGAAGCTTATTAACATAAACCGGATTGAAGTCTAGACTCCAGAGGCACCCAACATCAATAAAAACCCATTATCAACCTATGAGGAAACAAACATGATCGAGATAGTACACAAGGGAGGGGAGCCCAAGACGCCTTCACAGACCATCATGATGATTCGATCCAGTGAGGTCAAGCCAATTAAAAAACCAACAGTTGAAGGATCAGTGAACAAGTTGAGCAGGACAAATGATAAACCATCTGTGGTAGTCAAGAAAGGATCCCCAAGTGATATTGCAGCAAAGCAAAAAAGTCAAAAATGGTTGTGCCATGAGTGGCAAACAAGCCTATCATAATTGTAGAGGGTGCCCGTACAGATCCTGTCATCATCAAACCTGTAACCTAGTTGTCGGTAATCAGCACCAAGGCTTTCCCATGGAACTATAAACGGGTGATAGTGACCTATAAGGGAAAGGAAGTGAAAGAAGAAGTCAATGAGGCCCAGGGATTAACTCGTTCGGGGAGATGCTTTGCCCTGGAAGAGTTAAGGAAAGCTAATACATCCAGAGATAAACCAGTTCTAGTAAAGAAAGCAGTCGCTGAAGAGAGGCGGAGAAGTTTCTGAGAAAGATGAAGGTACAAGATTATTCCATTATGGAGCATCTAAGAAAGACGCCCGCTCAGATTTCCTTGTTACCATTGCTAATCCATTCAGACGAGCATCGTCAGGCCCTGACGAAAATTCTGAACGAGGCTCATGTTCCCGACAAAATTTTAGTGAACCATCTAGAGAAGATCGCCAAAAAAATATTTGAGGTGAATAGGGTCACCTTTTCTGATGATGATTGCCCGTGCAGCGTACCGAACACAACAAAGCTCTCTATATTACCGTAAAATGTGAAGATTTTGCGGTCACCAGGGTGTTAGTTGACAATGGTTTAAATGCAAACATCTGCCCTCTCTCTACTCTGAACAAGTTGAAAGGGGATGATGAGAGGATTCACAAAAATAGCATATGCGTTTGGGGATTTGATGGTGGAGTGAAAGATTCAGTTAGTGATATAGTGCTTGAGTTGACAATAGGATTAGTGGAATTCACCATGGAGTTCCAGGTGCTGGATGTAGCTTTATCTTACAATTTGCTGCTAGGTCGGCCTTAGATTCATGCCGCCAAAGCAGTCCCATCCACTCTGCACCAAGTGGTCAAGTTCGAATGGGATAAACAGAAGATCGTCGTGTATGGCGAGGATAATTTTTATGCTCACAGTGATACCTGTGTCCCATTCATTGAGGCTGAAGAGGACAAAGAGCCTTGGGTCAACCAAGTTTTTGAAATAGAGTCGGTCGAGAAAGTTCCAGAAGGGAAATGTGTTCCAACTCCAAAAATAGACTCTGCATCCATCATGGTAGCCTCTGAAATGCTGAAAAATGACTTTGTGCCAGGTAAAGGTCTGGGTGCATCCCTGTAGGGTATCATACAGCTAGTATCCCTCCCTGAAAACTTGGGTACGTTCGGTCTTGGATTCAAACCTATAGCGGCAGATATGAAAAGGGATAAAAGGTTGAAACAAAAGGCGTGGGCACTTCCAAAGCCTAGCCCCGCATCTCTCCGGGTCTTTTGTCAAGATCGGCACTAGGAAACGCCCAGTGACGACAGTTCCACATTCTGTGGTTGACATTGATGAAGAGTTAATTGAAAGGTTCAAGAGGTTGTTTGATTATGTGAAGATGGTGGAAGTTGGAGAAGATTCTAGCAAAGCGGACGTGCATTTCGTCGGGCCGAATGTAAAGCTTAACAATTTGAAGGCTACTCCTCTCCCTACCTGGAAGGAGTCTTGGTAGTTTGTTTTGTTATCCTTTCTATCTGGGTCATTCTAGGGTTGTGACCCAGATTTTCATTTTTCGCTTGATGTACAAACCTTGTTATCCTTTATTTTTAATGAAATGCAATTTCCCTTTCCATCACTGCTGATAGTTTTATTTTTATTTTCTTTTCTTCTTTGTCAGTTCTGTTTATGCTGATTTTAATAACATGACATGCATGAGGAATCTTCGGCCCAATCTTAAAAGTCAATCTAATTCCAAAATAATAATCCAAGAAATATAGTGTGATGATGAATTAGAATATGATGAGGGTGAGGCCTTTGAAGATATTAGTAAGGAACTAAATCATTTTGAAGAAAACCCCAAGCCTAATCTGAATGATACAGAATCAATCAATCTAGAGGAGCTAGATAATGTCGGAGAAACTAAGATAAGTGTCCATCTTGAACCGCAAATCAGGGAAGAAGTAATTAAAGCATTGTTTGAATATAAGGATATTTTTGCATGGTCGTATGATGACATTCCAGGCTTGAGTACCAATTTGGTGGTCCACAAATTGCCAATTGATCCAGCATTCCCTCCCGTTAAGCAGAAGTTGAGAAAGTTCAAAACTGACATGAGTGTGAAGATTAAAGAGGAAGTCACGAAGCAGCTTGATGCAAAGGTCATTCGAGTCACATAGTATCCCACGTGGTTAGCCAACATTGTACATGTTCCAAACAAAGATGGTAAGACCAGAGTGTGTGTTGATTACCGTGATCTCAACAAGGCAAGTCCAAAGGACAACTTCCCACTGCCGAATATCCACATCTTGATTGATTATTGCGCCAAGCACGAGATTGGGTCTTTTGTGGATTGCTATACGGGGTATCATTAGATTTTAATGGATGAGGAATATGTGGAAAAGACAGCATTCACCACGCCGTGGGGAACATATTGCTACAGGGTCATGCCTTTTGATTTGAAAAATGTTGGGGCAACTTAAATGAGGGCAATGATGACCATATTCCATGACACGATACACAAGGAGATTGAGGTATACGTGGATGATGTGATCATAAAGTCCGGGAAGCAGTCTAACCATGTCAAAGATTTGAGAAAGTTTTTCCAAAGGGTCCGCATGTACAATCTTAAGCTCAATCCTGCAAAGTGTTCATTTGGTGTACCATCCGGGAAACTGTTAGGGTTCATAGTCAGCCAGCAGGGTATTGAATTAGATCCATCAAAGATCAATGTTATCCAAGAGTTACCACCGCCAAAGAACAAGACCGAGGTGATGAATCTGTTGGGGAGGCTGAACTATATCAGCAGGTTTATTATTCTGCTCATGACAACTTGTGAGCCCATCTTTAAGCTGCTAAAGAAGGATGTTGTAGTCTAATGGAGTGATGATTGCCAAAAAGAATTTGATACGATAAAAGAGTATTTGTCGAACCCACCTGTGTTGGTCCCACCGCAACCAATGAGACCTTTGATTCTTTATTTGACAGCCCTGGATATTTCATTTGGATGTGCATGACATCACCAGCAGGAAAGAGCAAGCCATCTACTATCTCGGCAAGAAATTCACATCTTATGAGGTTAAGTATACTCCCCTTGAGAGGACGTGTTGTGCCCTGACTTGTCGTCCTACACTACTTACCTCATTTCTCGCCTGGATCCTCTAAAGTATATCTTTCAGAAGCTCATGCCCACAGGAAAGCTCGCAAAGTGGCAGATCTTGCTCACAGAGTTTGACATCGTATATGTGACTCGGACGGCGATGAGAGTCCAAGCTTTGGCCGAGAACCCGATGGATGAAGAATATGAACCATTGAGAACTTATTTTCCCGATGAATAGGTGATGCACATTGACGAGGTGGAGCAGGTTGAAAAAACAGGTTGGAAACTTTTCTTTGATGAGGATGCCAACATGAAGGGTGTCGAGATAGGGGCAGTGCTTATTTCTAAAATAGGGTATCACTACCCTGTTACGGCTCAGCTTTATTTCTATTATACCAAAAACATGGCTGAATACGAAGCATGCATTCTCAGTTTGAGGCTAGCCATAGACATGGGAATCCAGGAAGTCTTGGTCTTGGGAGACTCGGACCTTCTGGTGCACCAGATTCAAGGAGAATGGGAGACACGGGATTTAAAGCTTATACCGTATCGACAATGTTTGCATGATCTTTGTTAACAGTTTTGATCAATAGAATTCAGGCACATTCCAAGGATCCATAATAAGGTTGCCGATGCTTGGATACATTGGCATCGATGTCGCACCATCCGGACAAAGCTTATTTTGACCCTTTGCATACGAAGCATGAAAAGGGTCGTATACGAAGCATGCATTCTCGGTTTGAGGCTATCCGTAGACATAGGAATCCAGGAAGTCTTGGTCTTGGGAGACTCGAACCTTCTGGTGCAGCAGATTCAAGGAGAATGGGAGACACGGGATTTAAAGCTTATACCGTATCGACAATAATGTCTGCATGATCTTTGTCAACGGTTTCAATCAATAGAATTCAGGCATATTCCAAGGATCCATAATAAGGTTGTCAGTGCTTTAGCTACATTGGCATCGATGTCGCACCATCCGGACAAAGCTTATGTTGACCTTTTGCATATTCAGGTCCGCGATCAGCACACTTACTGTAACTTGGTGGAAGAAGAACTTGACGGTGAACCTTGGTTCCATGATATCAGGGAGCACATCAGGTTGGTGGTATATCCGATACAAGCCTCTGGGGATCAAAAGAGGACAATTCGACGTTTGGCGAGTGGATTTTTCTTCGGTGGAGGATTTTTGTACAAAAGAACTCCAGATTTGGGGTTGTTAAGATGCATAGATGCTAGACAAGCCATGGCTATCATTACCGAAGTGCATTCCAGAGTTTGCGGGCCGCATATGAGTGGGTATGTTCTAGCAAAGAAAATTCTTCGAGCAGGTTATTATTGGCACACTATGAAGCGAGATTGCATCAGTTTTGTGCGCAAGTGTCAGCAATGCCAAGTACACGGAGATTTGATTCATTCTCCGCCATCAGAACTGCACACAATGTCCACACCATGGCCCTTTGTTGCTTGGGGAATGGATGTCATCGGACCAATTGAGCCAACAGCATACAATGGGCACAAGTTCATTCTGATGGCCATTGATTATTTCACTAAGTGGGTTGAAGCTAAAACGTTCAAATATGTGACCAAGAAGGTAGTGGTCGATTTTTGCATGCAAATATCATTTGTCAGTTTGGAGTCTCAAGGCAAATGAAACAGTCCAGGTAGCCAACTAGGACATAAAGAAGATACTGCAAAAAATGGTGCAAGGTTCCAGGCAATGGCATGAGAAGTTGCCCTTTGCTTTGTTGGGTTATCACACTACTGTTCGCACTTCGGTAGGTGTAACTCCCTATCTGTTGGTCTATGGCACTGAAGTGGTGATACCCGTAGAAGTTGAAATACCATCCCTTCGGATTGTTGCTGAGGCAGAAATTGATGATGATGAGTGGGTCAAAACCCATTTAGAGCAGTTGAGTTTGATCGATGAGAAAAGATTGGCAGCAGTGTGTCACGGCCAGTGGTATCAAAAAAGAATAGCGAGAGCATACAACAAGAAGGTGCATCCCCAAAAATTTGAAATGGGTCAGCAAGTATTGAAACGCATCCTTCAACAACAGGCTGAAGCAAAAGGCAAGATCGCCCCAAATTGACAGGGGTCGTTCTTTGTAACAAGAGTGTTGTCGAATGGTGCTTTATATTTGACAGACATAGAAGGCAAATGTGTAGACATGGCTATCAATTCTGATGTAGTCAAAAGATATTATGTATGATTTCTTGGGTTTAAATTATTTTTTGTACTTGGCATATTTTGAAGATTGGAATGACGAAGGCATTTTATTCTGCTTTCTAAACACTGTATCCTTTGATACCCCTTCTGAGCTTTATTTATTTTCTTTCATACCCCTCTTTTGGAATCAGCAGCAAAATTCAGAAACACGAACGCAAAGTTAAGTAAAAAAGAAAAGATGAAAAGAGAAGAAGAAAGAAAAAAGAAAAGAAAAGAGAGGAAAAAAGAAAAGAAAGAGAAAAAGAGAAGAAAAAAAAGATAAGAAAAGAAGAAAAAAGAGGGAAAGAAAAAAAAAGAAAAATCACAACAACAAAGTAATTCCTATGACATGAACTACGTTAGACCTGATTCCTTTTAAGGATACGTAGGCAGCCTTGCGGATCGGTCCCATCAAAATAAAAAATCAAAAGTCCCCAAGCAAAGAAATTGGGGTAGAAATTTGTGGTTGTTGTAAGTAATCTGATTCCGAAAGTTGTAATTTTGAACTCATTCAAGTTGTTTTGAGCCTTTGTGATACCCTTTCTTTCTAACCCTATCCAAAAGCCCACATTACGGTCCAAAGAAAGACCTTTCGATCAGTCTTCGAGAGGTGCCAAGTCGAGCAAGTGGAGGTGTGATTCATATCAGGGGCAACACTC
>MU701415.1:1311-15198 GCA_026770625.1 Nicotiana glauca | reverse complement strand
ATATATATATACATATATATAAGTATATAACGACAGTGAAATACATACATAAATATATATATATATATATATATATATATATATATATATATGCTATTTTGAAACTATTTTGCATATTAAAAATATATAGAAAAAAATTGGGTATTAACAGTTGTTACAGGAGAAGGGTATAATCAGGGAAAGGGTTAGGAGAATTGCGGACTACATTGTGATAAAATGCTACGAGTGTGAAGACATGACCAGGTCCATGTTCTTCGCTTCCATTATGATTTTTGTCCGAGAGATCATGGATGACTTGTTTCGCCTCCAATAAGACATGGCGCAAAGGCCCGCAGCAAGGCCAACTGGAGCAGCAGTTGAAGCACTTATGTATTCTTGACTTTGTTTGTTCGAGTCTATTTTTGTTAGTCTGTTCATTCCGAGTTTGTATTTTTAGTTTTCTTTTGAAGTAGTCGGTACACTCATCGAGTCTGTTTGTCTTTATGTTTAAATCTGTAGGGGAAGTTGTCGAAAACCCCCAAAAAAAATATTTTTTTATTTTATTATTTATTTCACACATGTTCCCAGAACTACGCTTGGTCTGATTGATGTGGCGTCATGATACGTAGGTAATCCCCATAGGATTCGATCAAAACCTTGAAATGAAAAAAAAAAAGAAGAAAAAAAGAAAGAATGTGGGAAAGAAATAATGGCAAACAATAGAGTGAAAATAAGAGAATAAAAGAATAAAAGACAACAAGAATCAAGCAAAGAAAGGCAAGAATGAAAAAAGGAGAGAAAAGAATTTGGAAATTAGTGACAGCCGGGATGACGCAAACGGCCATTCAAATGCATAATAGAAATGGTTAACTGCTTAGGTGCAATGCGTCCCCAACATGCGGTTACCTATCTGTTAAGATCTAAACGCTAATGAGTTGCTTGTTGTCATCAAGTACAGGCAGGTGGTTAGTTTGTTTGGCATTCTGGCAACTTACTCATACAACACCAGGTCCAAAGACAAGTTAATCATGACTAGCCAAGAACTGGATGCAAGTGTTATTGATCCGTCAAGGGATGGGGAAGAGTCTGATGTTAATCTGAAAGAGGAGTTACATAAGTTGCAACACCAGATGGAAGAGATGTACCAGGCGTGAATGAAAGGGTATCCACTACCATCATACCCCGCCAACCCTGCTTTGGTCCCGTCACTGGCTCAATCCCAAGAACCTCCCACGGTTGACTCATCTCCAGGCTTCCCCATTTACCACCATTACCAAGTCACCACTTCCCAAACCCCACAAGAACCACCAACCAAACCAGTCTCATACCCTCCTCCACCAGCCACCCATATTTTCGTGGTGCCCCCACCCGCTACACATCATCGATCCTCCAATGAGCCCTTATTCCAGACCCAAGATAACCAATATTATCCCCGGGAGCCTACTTTCAAGGCTCCAGAACATTACTCCTACACTCCTTGTTTCGACCTCCCAGTTGAGACTGAGAAACCACCTAAAAATCTGGAGCAGGAGGAGATGTTCAGGAAGGTAAGAAGCCTGAAACAGTCGTTCAGGAACATGCAGGGATTGGGAGGCCAGGTGAGCATAGCCTACAAAGATTTGTGTTTGTTCCTCGATGTTCAGTTACCTGTGGGATTCAAGATGCCGAAATTTGATTTGTATGATGGACATAGGGACCTAGTGGCCTATTAGAGGGGATTTTGCAGTAAAATGAGAGGAGCTAGTGGGAAAGATGAGCTATTGATGGCATACTTTAGCCAGAGTCTGAGTGGCGCGGCATTGGAGTGGTACACTCGTCAGGATCACAGCAGATGGTATACATGGGATGATTTGGCCCAAGCATTCGCTCGTCATTTCCAATACAATATTGAGATTGTTCTAGATCGATTGTCTTTGACTAAGATTGAGAAGAAGCTTAGTGAAAGTTTCAGAGAATATGGTTTTCGCTGGAGAGAACAAGTGGTAAGAGTTAACCCCCCGATGGAGGAGAGTGAAATAGTGGAATACTTTCTGCAGGCTCTGGAGCCCACCTATTTTGGCCATCTGATATCGTCCATAGGCAAGTCATTCAACGAGGTAGTGAAGATGGGTGGCATGGTGGAAGAAGGGCTTAAATCAAGCAAAATCATGAGTTACTCGGCTATCAAGGCAACTACCCAAGCTATTCAGAATGGTACTCGAGGAATGATCGGAAAGAAGAAGAAAGAAGATATGGCAACAGTTAATTCAGGATCATGGTTTGGACCAAGGGGCCCATCACACCACTATGCTCAACCTCGCCCCCATCGCCAAACCTACACCCAAACCTCATATAATCCATCCCAGCATTACTTCCCATTACCAGACCCTCAGATTTCTGTCCACCATGCCCAGACATATACTAAACCTCCTACCACTCACAATGGCATACCACAACCCTAAAAAACACCTACCCAGCTCCACAAAATGCTTACCCATCCCCTACGAGGCTATCAAAACCATGCCGGCCCAGGTTTTCGACCCAATCCAGCGTTCAAAAATGACAGGTTGCAGCGGAAGAAAACTTTCACCCCAATGGGGGAGTCTTATACCAGCTTATTCCATAGATTAAGGTAGTTGGATATGCTGAGGCCAATTGAGTCGAAATTGCCAAACCCTCCTCCAAAGAATCTTGATTACTCCTTGAGATCTGAATATTGTTCTGGTATTCTGGCGCATGATACGGAGAAGTGTTGGCACTTGAAAAATTCCATCCAGGAGCTTATTGACACAAACCGGAATGAAGTCCAGACTCCAGAGGCACCCAACATCAATCAAAACCCATTGCCAACCCATGAGGAAACAAACATGATCGAGATAGTAAATAAGAGAGGGGAGCCCAAGAAGCCTTCACAGACCATCATGATGATTCGATCCAGTGAGGTCAAGCCAATTAAAAAACCAACAGTTGAAGGATCAGTAAACAAGTTGAGTAGGACAAACGGTGAACCATTTGTGGTAGTCAAGAAAGGAATCCCAAGTGATATTGTGGCAAAGCAAAAAAGTCAAAAGTGGTTGTTCCGGGAGTGGCAAACAAGCCTATCATAATTGTAGAGGGTGCCCGTATGGATCCTGTCATCATTAAGCCTATAACCCAATTGCCGGTAATCAGCACCAAGGCTATCCCATGGAACTATAAACGGGTGATTGTGACCTATAAGGGAAAGGAAGTGAAAGAAAAAGTCAATGAGGCCCAGGGATTAACTCGTTCGGGGAGATGCTTTGCCCTGGAAGAGTTAAGGAAAGCTAAAACATCTAGAGATAAACCAGTTCTAGTCAAGAAAGCAGTCACTGAAGAGAGGCGGAGGAGTTTTTGAGAAAGATGAAGGTACAAGATTATTCCATTGTGGAGCAGCTAAGAAAGACGCCCGCTCAGATTTCCTTGTTATCATTGCTAATCCATTCAGACGAGCATCGTCGGGCCTTGACGAAAATTCTGAACGAGGCTCATATTCCCGATAAAATTTTAGTGAACCATCTAGAAAAGATCGCCAACAAAATATTTGAGGTGAATAGGGTCACCTTTTCTGATGATGAGTTGCCCATGGAGAGTACCGAACACAACAAAGCTCTCTATCTTATGGTAAAATGTGAAGATTCTGTGGTCACCAGATTGTTAGTTGACAATGGTTCCAATGCAAACATCTTCCCTCTCTCTACTCTGAACAAGTTGAAAGGGGATGATGAGAGGATTCACAAAAACAGCATATGTGTTTGGAGATTTGACGGTGGAGGGAAAGATCCAGTTGGTGATATAGTGCTTGAGTTGACAATAGGACCGGTGGAATTCACCATGGAGTTCCAGGTACTGGATATAGCTTTATCTTATAATTTGCTGTTAGGTCAGCCTTGGATCCATGCCGCCAAAGCAGTCCCGTCCACTCTGCACCAAATGGTCAAGTTCGAATGGGATAGATAGAAGATCGTCGTGCATGGCGAGGATAATTTGTGTGCTCACAGTAATATCTCTGTCCCGTTCATTGAGGTTTAAGAGGACAAAGGGCTTTGGGTCTATCAAGTTTTTGAAATAGTGCCGGTCGAGAAAGTACCAGAAGGGAAATGTGTTCCAACTCCAAAAATAGCCTCTGCATCCATCATGGTAGCCTCTGAAATGCTGAAAAATGGCTTTGGCCAGGTAAAGGTCTAGGTTCATCCATGTAGGGTAGGGGTGTTCACGGTTTGACAGAAAATCGATCCAAACCGAAAAATCGAACCAAACCGATTAAGTAAACCGATAATTTTTTTGATTTGGATTGGTTTTGGTTTTAAATTTTAAAAACCGATAATATTTGGTTTGGTTTTGGTTCTAGTTTAAAAAACCGAAAAATAAACCGAACCAAACTGATTAATTATATACAAAATTTAATAATTATTTATATACAATATAATATCTTTTTGTTAATAATTTTAATTGTTATTTTGAATTTTGGTTTATCCTGTTATATCTTAAAAGATTGCCTATACCCAAAACAATAGGATTCGACCAATTTTCTTTTCATTAATAGACTCTAATTCTCTAACCCTCCGCACATACTTTTGCCTAAAAATAAGAGTTCAAAAAAACCACCACAAGAGCAAAGAAAGCACATTCAAATTGCGAGATAACAATGGATAAAGCTTGAGAAAGCAAACTTTTAGTTTGTTTTTTGTTCATTCTTTTCATATAAACATGTAAATAAACTTTCAGTTCTCAAAAAAAATATATAAAAAACATAAATTTGGCAAATTATTTTCAGATTGTTGTCTAGCGTTGTTTTAATATTATCGACTTATCATTAGCTTACTAAGAACCGAAAAACCGAACCAAACCAACAACAATCAAACCGATGGTTTGTATTTAATTTGGTTTGGTTTTGGTTTTAAAAACCGATTAATTTGGTTTGGTTTTGGTTTTAATCAAAAACCGACCAAACCGAACCATGAACACCCCTAATGTAGGGTATCATACAGCTAGTATCGGTCCCTAAAAACTTAGGTACGTTCGGTCTTGGATTCAAACCTACAGTGGCAGATGTGAAAAGGGCTAAAAGGTTGAAACAAAAGGCGTGGGCACTTCCAAAGCCTATCCCGCATCTCTCCGGGTCTTTTGTCAAGCCCGGCACCAGGAAACACCCAGTGACGACAGTTCCAAGTTCTGTGGTTTACATTGATGAAGAGTTAATTGAAAGGTTCAAGAGGTTGTTTGATGATGTGAACATGGTGGAACTTGGAGAAGATTCTAGCAAAGTGGACGTGCAGTTCGTCAGGCCGAATGTATAGCTTAACAATTGGAAGGCTACTCCTCTCCCTACCAGGAAGGAATCTTGGTAGTTTGTTCTGTTTTCCTTTCTATCTAGGTCATTCCAAGGTTGTGACCCAGATTTTCATTTTTCGCTTGATGTACAAACCCTGTTATCCTTTATTTTTAATGAAATACAATTTCCCTTTCCATCACTCCTGATAGTTTTATTTTTGTTTTCTTTTCTTCTTTGTACAGTCCTGTTTATGCTAGTTTCAATAACATGACATGCATGAGGAATCTTTGGCCCAGTCTTAAATGTCAATCTAATACCAAAATAATAATCCAAGAAATATAGTGTGATAATGAATCAGAATATGATGAGGATGAGGCCTTTGAAGATATTAGTAAGGAACTAAATCATTTTAAAGAAAAACCCAAGCCTAATCTAAATGATACGGAAGCAATCAAGCTAGAGGACCCAGATAATGTGGGAGAAACTAAGATAAGTATCCATCTTGAACCCCAAATCAGGGAAGAAATAATTAAAGCATTGTTTGAATATAAGTGTAAGGCCCCGTGAAATCCCTACCGCATATCTACCGCAGAGTGAGGCAGAATGTTGGTTAAAATTGAAGTCAGTTATGCGGTCGAAATGCGGTCGCATAATCAAAATGCGGACCACATAGTCGTCGCATATTTTCCTTTGAATTTTGCGAGGGTCAGTTTTGCGGTGCACTTTGCGACTGCAGAACATAAATGCGGACCGCATTCTTACCGCAGACTGAGTCAGAATGTTTAGTTTTGGGGGAGTATTTTGCGGTCCATTATGCGGACCGCATGTTAACTCTGCGATCGCAAATACGATCGCATATTTAACTCGGGGCTCCAATTTTCTAATTTTTAACCCGACTTCCATATTGATATATCCAGTGTTCTAGCTCATTTTAAGCATTCTTCTGAGCATTTCTACAGAGAGAGAGAGAGGGTTCTTAGAGAGGGAAAGTCTCCCCATCAAATTACTCCATAAGATTGGGTTAAATCATTGAAGAAAATCAAGTGAATACACCTAAATTTTCATTCCCAAGAGGTAAGATTCATAACCTCAGCTCTTATTTCTACACTTAGATACATGGGGCCAGTAGAGAAGTAATTCAAGAGTATAAGAATTATATTCTCTACATGCATGTCAAACCATAGGATATTGGAAGGTAGAAAACTAAAAAGAAGGCAGTTGGGGGTATAAAATGACAGAAATTCCTCACAAAAAGGGGCTAAGATCACAATGCACCTTTAGTGTTTGATGATATGCTCGAACCAAGCTAGAACTTCAGTTTCGTCTCTAATTCTCGATTCAATTTGCAATTATTACAAAATAGATCGAAGTGCTAAAGAGTTCCGGAATTTTGGAAAGATTAAGGAAAGCAATATTGAGGTATGTATGGCTAAAACCCCCTTTTTATTAGAAATTGAGCTCCGTTGTCATTTACGAAAATATGGTAAGAGTTGAATTGGCTAGTGTATTGATTGTTACTATGCATGAATTGAATTGCATATGTCTATACATATTCGTGAAGGATGTGCCTCAATGTGAATAATGTACCAATCTTGATAATTAGATAAAGATGAAAAGAACAGTTATGTGTTGAAATACTTGGGATATAAGCTTACATTGAAACAAAGAATTATTCATGCTAGCTATGTGCTCACTACCTGTGATTGCAACTTGAATTATCTTTGATATATTTGTCTATGATCACAACTTGTAAAACGAATGTTGGAAAGGGAAGATGATGTGATGATGGTGGCCATGAGTGCCCATGAATTGTTATGATATGTGTGGGATAAAGATTTGAAGGTGTTAACTAATGAGAATAGAGTAATACCTTCAATGAGGTGACCTAGCCGATCGGGTCGTGATCGGACACCATGCCGCACACATGGTGGTAATGTGCTGATATTGAATTCCGGATAAGGGAAATGAAATATTGATTGAACGTAATGCCTCTAATGAGGTGACCTAGCAGGTCGGGTCGTGATCGGACTTCGCTCGAGATGGCGGTGGTAATGAGAACAGTGGTGAACATGTGACAGAAATGCCCTAATCTATGTTATGGAAATTGTGTGAAAGATTATATGAATTGCTTCTTTGATTTTCCCATATTATTTGCTTGTATCTGTTTGATAGTTCTTTCTAGTGAAATGGTGTTTAGTTATACATACCAGTACAATTCAAATGTACTGACGTCCCTTTTGTCGGGGGCGCTACATTCGTGTTATAACTGTAGGTGGATCTATAGCAGGCACTCCAGTCCACCGGCAGTAGCACCTCCTCCACTTTCCGTCAGCTGTATGGGTGAGCCCCTTCCCCCTCGGGGCCCGACGTAGCTTATGTCGTTGTTCTTCCCGGAGTCTTATTTTTATATTTGTGTAAGGTATAGCCGGAGCCTTGTTGTCGGCATTTCTGTATTATTCTTCAGTTATATTTAGAGGCTCCGTAGACAGGTTGTGGGTAGTGTCGGGTATTGGAAATTAAAATAGAAATATTGATGTTTGGCAATGATGTATATAACTTGTAATACCCTTAAAGTGGCGAAATGAAGTTGCTAATGAAAATGAAATGGAAATCGTTAATTATATGTTGATAGAATTTAATTAATGGAGTCTATCCCTTATTTAATTATGAGTTGGGTTGGGTAGTATGTATGAAACCTGCCAGACTTGCTCAGTCGAGTCTACTCGGTTGAGCACCAGTGGCGCTCCTCGAATTTTGGGGCGTGACAATAAGGATATTTTTGCATGGTCGTATGATGACATGCCAGGCTTGAGTACCAATTTGGTGGTCCACAAATTGCCAATTAATCCAGTATTCCCTCCCGTTAAACAGAAGTTGAGAAAGTTCGAAACTGACATGAGTGTGAAGATTAAAGAGGAAGTCACGAAGCAGCTTGATGCAAAGGTCATTCAAGTCACACGGTATCCCACGTGGTTAGCCAACGTTGTGCCTGTGCCAAAGAAAGATGGTAAGACCAGAGTGTGTGTTGATTACCGTGATCTCAATAAGGCAAGTCCAAAGGACAACTTCCCACTGCCGAATATCCACATCTTGATTGATAATTGCACCAAGCACGAGATTAGGTCTTTTGTGGATTGCTATACATGATATCAATAGATTTTAATGGATGAGGAAGATGCGGAAAAGGCAGCATTTATCATGCCGTGGGGAACATATTGCTACAGGGTCATGCCTTTTGATTTGAAAAACGCTGGGGCAACTTAAATGAGGGCAATGACGACCATATTCCATGACATGATACACAAGGAGATTGAGGTTACGTGGATGATGTGATCATAAAGTCCAGGAAGCAGTCTGACCATGTCAAAGATTTGAGAAAGTTTTTCCAAAGGGTCCGCAGGTACAATCTTAAGCTCAATCCTGCAAAGTGTTCATTTGGTGTACCATATGGGAAACCGTTAGGGTTCACAGTCAGCCGGTAGGGTATTGAATTAGATCTGTCAAAGATCAAAGCTATCAACAGTTACCACCGCCAATAAACAAGAGCAAGGTGTGCATGAAAATATCATTTGTCAGTTTGGAGTCCCAAAGGTGATCATCACAGATAACGGTGCTAATCTTAACGGTCATCTGATGAAAGAGGTATGTCAACAATTTAAGATTATGCATCGTAATTCCACCCCATACCGCCCCAAGGTGAATGGAAAAGTTGAGGCAGCCAACAAGAACATAAAAAAGATACTGTGGAAAATGGTGCAAGGTTCCAGGAAATGGCATGAGAAGTTGCCCTTTGCTCTGTTGGGTTATCGCACCACTGTTTGCACTTCGGTAGGTGAAACTCCTTATTTGTTCGTGTATGGAACTGAAGCGGTGATACCCGCGGAAGTTGAAATCCCATCCCTTTGTATTGTTGCTGCGGCCGAAATTAAAGATGATGAGTGGGTCAAAACCTGTTTGGAGCAGTTGAGTTTGATCGATTGGAAAGATTGGCAGCAGTGTGTCACAACCAGTTGTATCAAAAGAGAATGGCAAAAGCATACACAATAAGGTGCATCTTCAAAAATTTGAAGTGGGTCAGCAAGTATTGAAATGCATCCTTCCACATCAGGCTGAAGTAAAAGGCAAGTTCGCCCCAAATTGGCAGGGGGCGTTCTTTGTAACAAGAGTGTTGTCCAATGGTGCTTTATATTTAACAGACATAGAAAGCAAATGTGTAGACATGGATATCAATTCTAATGTAGTCAAAAGATATTATGTATGATTTCTTTGGTTTAAATTGTTTTTTGTACTTGACATATTTTGAAGATCGGAATGACGAAGGCATTTTATTCTGCTATCTAAACACTTTATCCTTTGATACCCCTTTTGAGCCTTATTTATTTTCTTTCATACCCATCTTTTGGAATCAGCGGCAAAATTCAGAAACATGAACGCAAAGGTAAGTAAAAAAGAAAAGAGAAAAAGAGAAGAAGAAAGAAAACAGAGAAGAGAAAGAAAAGAAAAGAAAATAGAGGAAAAAAGAAAAGAAAGAGAAAAAGAGAAGGAAAAAAAAGAAGAGAAGAAAAGATGAATAAAGAGGGAAAGAAAAAGAAAAGAGAAAAATCACAACAACAAAGTAATTCCTATGACATGAACTACGTTCGACCTGACTCCTTTTAAGGATACATAGGCAGCCTCACAGCTCGATCTCATCAAAATAAAAATCCAAAAGCCCCTAAGCAAAGAAACTGGGGCAGAAAGTTGTGGTTGTTGTAAGAAATCTAATACCAAAAGTTGTAATTTTGAACCCATTCAAGTTGTTTTGAGCCTTTATGATACCCTTTCTTTCAAACCCTATCCCAAAGCCCATGTTACGGTCCAAAGAAAGACCTTTCGATCAGTCTCCGAGAGGTGTCAAGTCGAGCAAGTGGAGGTGTGATTCATATCAGGGGCAACACTCCGATCTAAGTAGGAAAAATGAAAAATGAGAGAGTCTTATTGGTGAAAACCCTTACGGGCACCGTAAGGCGATGGAAAGTTGAGAAAAATTAAAATAAGAGAGTCTTATTGGTGAAAACCCTCACAGGCACCTTAAGGCGACGGTGAGTTGAGAGATAAATAAATGAGAGAGGTTTGTTGGTGAAAACCCTTCAGGGCACCGCAAGCCGAATAAGGCTGTTAAATTTGCAAAAGAATCGGATTATGGGAACCCGAGGCATTAAAGTGTGAATCTGAAAGAGGATTGACTGAATGGACTAGGTTGCTTTATCCGAAGTGCATGTCATGATCATTGTGCCAGTAGCTTCACTCAGATAAATCCATTTTTCTTTACTTCCTCAAAACAGTCCTTCTGTTTTGATTTTTCTTCTCTATTCATAACTCTCGAAGTCATTTTATTTCATTTCCTTTTGGGTTTACCCCTCTAAAGCTCTTCAATGTTAAACTTTCTAAGAAAAAGAAAGGATTGCAAAGCTTACTACCACCTACCAAATTACACAAAGTAAAGTGCTGCCAAAGCATGCTAGAAATAACATGATGCAAAAATGAAAGTTGGGTGTTAATGAAAGTTCAAGCTGTCGAATGGTTTGGGAATTTTGTGGAAGATACAGAGGTTCAAATTAGAAGGACAGAAATGTAAAACGACGGTTTGCATGTAGAACATTCGGGTCATTCAGGGTCCTATGGTTGAAGTTCAATCAGAAGTCAAACAATTCTTGGCCAGTTCAAGGCGGACTGTCAAAGTAAAGCACGGCATCGAAAGGGCAACCTTCAGCAAGAATGCCACAAACTAACCACCACATTTTTAAACTAACAAGATTTTTCTTTGATTGAAACAGTGGCAGAAAATTTTATTTGTTTCGGAGAAACCCTCCGTAAGAAAAGCAAGTACCGGACAGGTTCGACCGTAAATTCTCCGGACCCTCCTGGATAATGGGACCTAGGTAAAATTCAAAACATTCATGAGTAACAAGATCTAGCATAAGCTCTACCTTGAGGAAATATAAGTTGGCTTTGAAGTTTTCTTTCTTAGGATGAGATTCAATTTGAAATTTTCAGGACCCTCCTAAATAATGGGACTTAGTTTTAAGACCTTCATTAGATGATGGGATTTAGCATAAGTTTCACCTTTAGGAAGTTGAGTTTAGCTCTGAAGTTTTCACCCTTAAGATGAGATTTGATTTTAATTTTTAGGATCCTCATAGATAATGGGATCTGGATTTTAAATTCTTAGAGATATTGGGTAACATGATTCAATTAACACCCACAGATATGCCCAGCTACCAAACTGGGGCATAAAATTTTATTTGTTTTGTCTGTTTTGTTGAAATCAGGCACCCACCTGGAGAACAAGGGAAGACAACACGAGTTTCAAGAACGGAAAGCAGTTCAGGACCAAGCAATTAGGCCGGAGAAACAAGGAAGATAGTTCAAAGAAAAGCAGTTTCAAGAAAAGAACAATTCGAGTTCGACAATCAGGCACCCACCTGGAGAACAAAGGGAAAGTAACAGTTTCAGAGGAGTCAGTTCGAGTTGGAAATCAGGCACCCACCTGGAGAACAAAGGGAAGACAGTTCAAGTATGGGAAATCAAGCACCCACTTGGAAAACAAAGGGAAAGCAGCAGTTTTAGGGAAAACAGTTCAAGTGTTGGAAATCAGGCGTCCACCTGGAAAACAAAGGGAAAGCAATTTAAGTGTTGGTAATTAGGCGCCCACCTGGAGAACAAAGGGAAAGTAATTCAAGTGTTAGTAATCAGGCGCCCACCTGGAGAACAAAGGGAAGCAGTTCAAGTTTCGAGGAAAAAAATAGTTCAAGTATTGGCAATCACCCACCTGGAGAACAAAGGGAAAGCAATTCAAGTGTTGGAAATCAGGCGCCCACCTAGAGAACAAAGGGAAAGCAATTCAAGTGTTGGTAATCAGGCGCTCACCTGGAGAACAAAGGGAAAGCAATTCAAGTGTTGGTAATCAGGCACCCACCTGGAGAACAAAGGGAAAGCAATTCAAGTGTTGGTAATCAGGCGCCCACCTGGAGAACAAAGGGAAGCAGTTCAAGTTTCAAAGAAAAAATAGTTCAAGTGTTGGAAAGCAGGCGCCCACCTGGAGAACAAAGGGAAAACAATTCAAGTTTCAGAGGAAAGGAATACAATTCAAGTTCAGCAATCAGGCGCCCACCTGGAGAACAAAGGGAAAACAATTAAAGTTTCAAAGAAAAGGAATACAATTCAAGTTATCAGGCGCCCACATGGAAAACAAAAGGAAAACAAGTCAAGTTTCAAGGAAAAACAGGGCAAGTGTTGGAAATCAAGTGCCTGCCTGGAGAACAAAGGGAAAGCAGCAATGTTCAAAGGAAGACGGTTCCATTTCAACAATCAGGCGCCCGCCTGGAGAATAAAGGGAAAGCACCACATAATACAATTCAAGTCAGCAACAAAGGAAGCTCACCTAGAGAGTACAAGTCACCAGAGTAGCAGAAAATGCAAGATCAAGTTTGAAGAAGTGTAGACAGGATTCCTGTAATGCATAGATCATAAGTTTAGTCTAGCTTCTTTTATTTTGTCTTGGTGTAATAAGGGGTTCAGCAAGCAGTAGCAGCAGCAACAACAGTGAAATCACAGCTTTCTAGTAGTCCCAGCTACTGAAATTTCCCGAACTACACTGACTTGATTCCGTTATAACCAAGGATATGTAGGCAACCTCGGAAGCTAGGTGCGGTCAAATGTTTCAAAAATACTTCCCACAGAGTATTCAAACAGGCAAAAATCGCTCGTATCCGCTCACTTTATCTTTGCACGAAAACTCTTCGTGTTTCCGAGCAAAGAGGGGCAGCTGTGAGCATGTAATTTTTTCTCTAAGTGAACTACTCCCATAAATTCAAGAAAATAAATTATTTCCATTATTTGCAATTTCGTAGATTTTTCGTAGGATTTTTGTTAATCGTTTGCATTTTTCTGTGCATATTTATTTTGTTTAAATCATGAAAAAAAAGTATAAAATATCATGCATTGCATTTAGATTTTATTCTACAATTCCAAGATTAATTAATTAGTTATTTATTTTGTTAAAAAATAAAAATCACAAAAAATTGGCTTACTTTTGTATTTTTAGCCTTTTAATTTTAAAATTGTAGTTTTCCTTTTAATTTAGGAGTAATTAATTTTCATAAATATTTTAGTAGTTGATCAGCTTAGTTTTTCCCAAATTAATTATTTTTAGGAGTTTTAACTTAAGTTGTAATTAATTAATATAGGGAAAGGAAATTAAAAAGAAAAAGGAGAAGAGAATTAAGAAAATAGGGTTGTTGTAATGGACAAAATGCAAAAGCTCAATAACAATTTTTTGGTCCAACCCGCCAAGGCCCAACAATTCCTAACTCGGTCCAGCCCTACCCCAAGCCAAACGACATCGTCTAGCCCTCCCCCTCATCCTGGTCGTTGATCCTAAGTGATCTAACGTTGCGGTACTGATTACTCAACCCATATAAAAAGGTCTGACCCTAGGCCACCCCACCCCCAATTTCACTTCCCCTTCATTTCTCGTCTCTATGCTCAGAGACTGAAAACCCTAGCGCCGCCCTAAAGTCCCCCACCATCTCCGCCGGCGGCCCATCTCCAAATACCCCTAAATTTTCACCCTACACTCCTTATACCCCCCCCCC
>MU701414.1:34088-45889 GCA_026770625.1 Nicotiana glauca | reverse complement strand
TTTCATACTCGAACGAACATAGAAAAGTACTTGAGCTGCTGAATAAATGTGGATAGCTGCTCCACATGTCCTCCTAGGACTCCGAGGTCGCCTTCTCAACTGGTTGGACCCTCCACTAGACTCTTACAGCAGAAATCCTCGTGGACCTCAACTGGCGATCCTGTCCATCAATAGTAGCAACTGGCTCCTCCTTATAACCCAAACTCTCATCCAGCTGAATGGTACTAAAGTTCAACATATGGGAAAGTCTGCGTGGTACTTCCGAAGCATTCACACATGAAAAATCGGATGGACTCCCGATAAGTTGGGGGGGGAGGGGGGCAAGGCAAGCTCGTAAGCAACCTCCCCAACACGCCTCAACACCTCAAATAGGCCAATAAACCTTGGGCTGAGCTTGCCCTTCTTCCCCAATCTCATGACACCTTCAAGAGGACCTTCTCGCCAACCATAAATGATACATCACGCGCCTTCTGATCCGCGTAATTCTTCCTTCTGGACTGAGCTATGCGAAGCATTTCCTGGATCAACTTTACCTTGTCCAAGGCATCCTGTACCAAATATGTACCATATAACTTAGCCTCACCAGGCTCAAACCATCCGATAGGAGAACGACAACGTCGACCATATAAAGACTCGTATGGAGCCATCTCCATGCAGGATTGATAGATGTTGTTGTATGAATACTCCTCCATGGGCAAGAATNCAACTCACTCTGAACAGCTCTCCGGAAATAGGAAGTGAACTGAGGGCCTCTATCGGATATGATGGAAATGGGCACACCATGCAACCGAACTATCTCCCGAATGTTGATCTGAGCATACCTCTCTGCTGTATAAGTAGTCTCCACAGAATAAAGTGGGCCGACTTGGTCAACCTGTCGACGGTGACCCACATTGAATCAAACTTCCGCAAGGTTTGGGGCAACCCAACTACGAAATCTATGGTAATGTGCTCCCAATTCCGCTCTAGTATAGGCATCTGCTGTAGGCCACCCGGCAGTTGGTATTCATACTTGACATGATGTCAACTCAAACACCTATCTACATACTCCACTATGTCTTTCTTTATCCTCCGCCACCAATAACTCTGCCTCAAGTCACGATACATCTTCGTAGCTCACGGATGAATGGACTACCGCAAACTTTTTGCCTCCTATAGAATCCTCTCCCTCAGACCGTCAACACTAGGAACACATAGACAACCCTGGAGTCACAAAATACCATCCTCATCAATAGAAACCTCCTTAGCACCTCCCTGAAGCACCATCTCTCTGAGAACCACCAAATGTGGATCGTCGAACTGTCGAGCCTTGATCTGCCCCAATAATGAAAACTGAGCAACTACACACGTGAGAACTCGGATGGGCTATAAAATGTCCAACCTCACCAGCCTGTTAGCCAAGGACTGAATGTCCAAAGCTAGTGGCCTCTCCCCTGCTGGAATGAATGTCAAGCTACCCATACTCTCTTCCTTTCTACTTAAGGCATCCGCGACAACATTCGCCTTGCCCGGGGTGATAAAGAATGATGATGTCATAATCCTTCAGCAACTCAAGCCACCTGTGCCGCCTCAAATTAATATCCCTCTGCTTGAACAAATGGTTCAAGCTGCGATAATCAGTGTAAACCTCACATGACACCCCATACAGATAATGCCTCCATATCTTAAGAGCATGAATAATCATGGCCAACTCTAGATCGTGCACATGATAATTCTTCTCATGAACCTTTAGCTGACGCAAAGAATATGTAATAACTCGTCCCTCCTGCATCAAAACACATCCCAAGACAACGCGTGAAGCGTCACAATTTACTGTATACATCCCTGAACTGAAAGGCAATACAAGAACCGTTGCCGTAGTCAAACCTGTCTTGAGCTTCTGAAAGCTCTCCTCACAATCATTGGACCAATGGAAAGGGGCACCCTTCTGGGTCAATCTAGTCAAAGGTGATGGAATAGATGAAAAGCCCTGCATAAATCGCCGGTAATAACCTGCTAGCCCCATGAAACTACTGATCTTGGCCACTGAGGTAGGACGTGGCCAACTCTGAACTACTTCAATCTTCTTGGGATCCACCTTAATACCCTCTCCTGACACAACATGCCCTAAGAATGCCACTGACTCCAGCCAAAACTCACACTTGGAGAACTTAGCATATAGCTTCTGCTCTCGCAAGGTCTGAAGCATGACTCTCAAATGATGCTCATGCTCCCCCAGGCTACGGGAGTATATCAAGATGTCGTCAATGAAGACGATGAAAAATGAATCAATATAAGGATTGAACACCCTGTTCATCAAATCCATAAATGCTACTGGGGCGTTAGTCAATCCAATGGACATCACCAAAAACTCATAATGGCCATATCTAGTCCGGAATGCAGTCTTCAGAACATTCGAGTCCCGAATCTTCAGCTGATGGTACCCCGACCTCAAGTCTATCTTAGAGAACACCCTAGCACCCTACAACTGGTCGAATAAATCATCGATACGAGGCAACGAATACTTGTTCTTGATGATGAATTTGTTCAACCGGTGATAATCAATGCACATCCGCATAGTCCCATCCTTATTCTTTACAAACAACACTGGTGCGCCCCAAGGTGATATGCTGGACCTAACAAACCCCTTTGCTAACAACTCCTCAAGCTGCTCCTTCAACTCCTTCAGCACTTTGGGAGCCATATGGTACGGTGGAATAGATATAGGCTGGTGCCTGGAGCCAAATCAATACAGAAATCAATATCACGATCCGGTGGCATGCCAGGAAGATCAGAAGGAAATACATCGGCGAAGTCTCGAACCGCTGGGACTGAATCAATCCTCGGAGACTCTGCGGTGGTATCCCGAACATAAGCTAGATAAGCCAAACACCCCTTCTCGACCATATGCCGAGCCTTCAGGAAAGAAATAACCTGACTAGATGTATCAACTGTGGAACCCTTACACTCCAACCTCGGTAAGCCGGGTATCACTAATGAAATAGTCTTGGCATGGCAATCTAGGACGGCTGATGTGGAGACAACCAATCCATGCCCAGGATCACCTCAAAGTCGATCATGTCAAGCAACAGGAGGTCTGCTCTAGTCTCAAAACCATAGAATATGACCACACAAGATCGATAGATCCGATCCACAACCATAGAATCACCCACAGGAGTGGACATATGAACAGGAGTGCCCAAAGGCTTAGGAGAAATAACCAGGAAACGAGCAAACAGAGATGATACATATTAATAAGTAGACACTGGATCAAATAATACCGAAGTATCTCTACTGCTGACGAAAATAATACCTGTGATGACGACATCTGAGGCCAATGCATCTGGCCAGGCCGGAAGGGCGTAGAATTTGGTTGGAGCGCCGGCTAGCTGGCCTTGACCTGACTGAGCAATAGATGGCTAACCTCTCCCTGCCTGGCCTCCACCTCTAGGATGGCCCCTACCAGTCTGCCCTCCACCTCTAGGTGGTAGGGCATCCGGTGTTGAAACCATAGGCTGCTCACCCTGCTGCACTGCCTTGCCCCAAAGTCTAGGATAGGTCCTCTTCGTGTGACCCGGATCTCCACACTCATAGAACACTCTTGGTACCATAGCCTGCTGCCCTAAAGTCTAAGCCTACTGACCCAAATACCCACTGGAAGAACCCTGGATGGCTGGTGGGCGATACGAACTCTCTGGCACGGCACTGAATTGAGCACTAGAAGAATCCTGATGACCAGAATACCTGCCAGAGGAACCCTAAATATCTTGTAGGCGGTAAGAACTCTCCGGCATCGCACTGATATAAAGGCTCACTGGAGCACCTCGGGGAGGGGGTGGTGGTGCTGAATATGGGGGTCTACTGGGCTGGCCCCTCCCGAAGTGACCTCTACCCCCAGCTGTGGCACCTCTGAACTCTCCCAAAAATCGGGCTTCTTGTCCTGCTGAATCTGCTCTCTACCCCTTAATCCTACGAGAAATATCCACCACTAGCTGATACGTAGTACCCATCTCGACCTCCCGGGCCATGCTGGCTCGAATATCAGGGTGCAACCCCACAACAAATCTCCACACTCTCTCTACATCTGTGGGAAGTGTCATGAGTGCATGGCGAGACAACTTAGAGAACCTCGCCTCATAATCGGTCACAGACATCTGACCCTGCTCAAGATGCTCAAACTGATGCAGTAGCTCTTCCCTCTCAGAGGGTGGAATATACCTATCCAAGAATAACTGGGTGAACTGACCCCAGGTGAGGGGAGGAGAACCTGCTGGCCTACCAAGAACATAAGACTGCTACCACCTGGGGGCCTTGCCCTCTAACTGAAAAGTAGTGAAGTCGACCCCATGCAACTCCAATAACCTCAGGTTGTACAGTCTGTCCCTGCACCTATCAATGAAATCCTGGGCATCCTCCCCGAAGATAGGAGGGTGAAGTCTAGTCCATCTATCCAATAACTTCTGTGGGTCACCGTCCGCAGTTGGTCTTATCTGGGGCACCACTACAGCAACTAGCTGGGCCCCATCTGCGGGTAGTGCACCCAGAGTCTGATACACTGCAGTTGCATGCCCAGTAGCCTGAGCAATAGGGGTCTGTGCACCCCCTCATGCCTGTGATGTAGCTGGATCTGCTAGAAATAAACCAGCCTGAGTCATAGAATCCATGAACCACAACATACATCCCATAACCTCGTGGAATCCCGGTGCTATCATAAAGTCCGCCGCGGTAGGCTCAGCTGCGAGCACCTCGCCTTGCTCCTCGATGATACGATCTCCCGTGGATCTACGGGTGGTAATACTGGGATAACTTTGGGATGCCCTCGTCCCCTACCACGGGCCAGTGCCCTCCCCCCACTTCTGCCTCGGCCTCTAGCAATGGGGGGAGTAGATCTGCCCGGGTATGGAACATCAACCGTGCATGTCCTCACCATCTATTAGAGAATTGAAGAGGAAAATTTAGTATACCAACCACTGCACGATAGGAAATGAATAAAGAGTAGTTTTTTCCTAATACCCTATATCCTCTCGAAGATAAGTACAGACGTCTTCGTACCGATCCACAAGACTCTATTAGGTTTTCCCATGACTTGTGAGACCTACGTGAACCTAGTGCTCTGATACTATATTGTCACAACCCATTTCCATAATAGGTCATAATGGCGCCCAACACCTTTGCCGAACAAGCCAACGCAGAAAATACTAAATAAACTCTCATTTACTTTTACCCAAACAGTTGAAATGCTTCTTTAAGTTGAAATAAAATCAGAAATAGTTCAGTAAAGTCAGCGATAATCATACAATCCCAAAAGAACTATCTATTAATGTATGTGCCAAGACTTGGTGTCACAAGCTGTGGGCAACTAGTAGAATATACAAAAGAATCACACTACCGTACTGTCCGAAACATAATAGACAACAAAAATACATAAGAGAGACTTCTTCAGGCTGCTGAACGGAACGGGAAGGGAAGCAGCTCACCGTAGAAGTCTCGAAATTCGCTCAGTGATGCGCACTAGACTAATAGCCAGATACACCTGCCTCAGATCCTGTATAGTTAAGTACAGAAGTATAGTATGAGTATATAAACAATATGTACCCAGCAAGTATTCCATCTAATCTCGAAGAAATAGAGACGATAGGTCGACTTGATACTTACTAGGGCAAATAATATGAGAAGAATTTATAATAAGCATGGATAGCACAATTTATTAGCATTTTATGGCAATGAGTAATAGTTCTTTATTCAAATAATATAATGGATATCCATTTACGTTCCAAGGCATATATGAAGTTCAATTCACAGAGAAGTACTAAGTAAAGCATAAAACAAGTAACATCGAGGGACGTACAACCCGATTCAACATAAAAGTACATTGTGCATTGTTAAGGGTCGAACGACTCGAACCATAGATGCATCTATTACCCTGCTCGCGAATCACCTGTGCGATGCAGTCAAATATATATAAATAAATTCATCAACAGCAGACGATAATGTGTATCTGAGGAGTAGTTATTCACAGAAATGTTCAAATTCTCTTTTAAAAGACCAAGCAAGTTAAGGTTCTTATACTAGTCTCATTTACCTTAACCAACATAATTTATACGAATCCGAATTTGTCATCAAGTTACAAGAATATCACGTAGAGCATGCTTCTGGGTCCTAGACTACCCGGACTTAACATAATAGTAGCTACGCACAGACTCTCGTCACCTAGTGCATACGTAACCCCCGCATATAATAGCAATTAATTCAATTATTATACCTATGGGGATAATTCCCTCTTACAAGGTTAGAAAAGAGACTCACCTCGCTCCAAATTGCACTTCAATGTCAAGAATTGGTCCAAACTCTCAATTCGGAGCCGAACGATCCCAAACTAGTTAAACGAGGTAGGAACTAGTCAATATAGACTCACAAGATCGAATTCTACCTATTTAAGCAATTTTCCAACCTTTAACACAAGTTTCCTAAAATCCAACCCCAGGTGCACGTGCCCGGATTCCGAAATTTTTCGAAGGAAGTTATTCTCTATAACCTAAGGATCAATAATATATGATTTCTAATTCATTTCATAGCAAATTTCGTAGTAGAATCTAAGTTTCATTAAAACCCTTGGTCTAGCTTTAACCCCATGATTTTACCTTAATCCTAGTATTTAATCTCCCTAATACACAATTATTAAACTAAAAATAAATATGATAAGCTTACCTCAAGATGCCAAGTAAAATTCCCGTCTCAAAAGCTCCTAAAATCGCAAATGAAAGAGTGAAAAGTGGTAAAAATGACTTAGGCCCAGTATTAAATGAAGCTTACTGCTTCAGCGATTTCAGCATCTGCGCGGTCCCGCTTCTGCGAGGAAGAAACCACATATGCGAAAATGGGCTAAAAGGAGTGGGACCGCTTCTGCGGTTCGAGAGCCGCTTCTGCAGTTTGGTCTGGCCTTCCCTGGGCCGCATCTGCGATAGATGGGCCGCATCTGCGGTCCTCCAACTGCAGGTGCGGTTATGACAGAAGCAGCAACTTTAGCACTTCTCAAAAATTTCAACTTCACTCGAGCCTCATCTGATTGATGCTCGGGGCTCTCGGGCCCCGCTCGAACATACCGATAAGTCTGAAATCACGAAACGGACCTGCTCGAACCTACAGAACGCCCGAAACAACGTTAAATCTAAGAATCATCCCCTAAAACCAATTGAATCAAACTTATGGACTTCAAGTTCTTAATTTTCCTCTAACGGGACAAAATGCCCCTAAACTATTCAGATTGACACCAAATTTTACGGGCAATGCTTAACTATTATATCGGACCCGTACCAGGTTCCAGAACCATCATATAAACTCGATACCCATGGAATCAATCATTAATTAGTTTCTTTAAATCCTTACTATTTCAGAATAACAATTTCTAATAAAAATTCATTACTCGGGCTAGGGACCCCGGAATACGATTTCGGGCATACGCCCAGGTCCCATATTTTCCTATAGACCCTCCGTGATCGTCAAATCACGAATCCGGGTCCGTTTGCTCAAAATATTGACCGAAGTCAAACTTAGCCTTTTAAGAAATCCTAATGAATCAAATGGGCATATTTTACTCCAACTCTTCCAAATCCCGAACCAATCGTCCCCGTAAGTCGTAAATTAGCTAAAGCAAGCGCGAGAAATTTTATTTAAGAAAACGGGATTCAAAAAGGTAAAACGACCAGTCGGGTCGTTACAGTTTAGTTGTTTCCTCGAAATGGGTATAGCTTTTTTTTTTTCTCTCGAATTCTTTTAATTATTTATATATCAAAGAGTCGATGTTAAAGTTTTGAGTTAGCTACCAGATTATATATTCTTACTGTCACATCACAGCCGTTAAAAGGATATTATAAGTAAAACTTCAAAGGCATTGAAAACGTTTGATTCTCTGTTAATTAACGATTCTGAATATTGTTCAACGTATGCATAAGTGAAATCTAGATCAAAATTGCGATAATCATGCATCTATAACTACGCTACACTTAATTTCACATATGCATGCATCCAGTTTAGGAAGATATATCAAGATACTAGAATAAGATAGAAGCATAAAAATCTTGAAGCACAATATAATCATTAATGGACACAAAACAAGATACTCCCTCCGTTTCATATCATATGAGATAGTTTGACTCGACACGAAATTTAAGAAAAAAAAGAAGATTTTTGAAACTTGGTCTTAAAAGCTTAAGGGATAAAAAGTTTATGGGGCCATGATATTTGTGTAGTTATAAAAGCTTCTCATTAAGGGTAAATGAGTAAAATGAAATAGTTTAAAGTTGAATTAGTTCTAAATTTAGAAATGTGTTATTTGCTTTGAAACAGACTAAAAAGGAAAGTACCTTATTTAATATGAAACGGAGAGAGTATATGATTAAGAGAGACAGATGCACGATCTTTCTTTCGCCATAAATTTTCAAGCTATTTAACTAGATATGAAATTTAAGATTTAAAAGAATTTTTTTTTGAAATTTGTGATGTTAAATATGTCATAATATATGTAGCTAGAGGTGTACAAAGAAAACCGATAAATCGCACCTAACCGCTAATCCGAGTCAAACCGGAAAAAAAAACCCGATTATGGGCTGGTTTGATTTGGTTTGGTGTTGGAAAAAATAACCCGACTATAATTGGTTTGGTTTGGTTTTAACTAAAAAAAGTCAAACCGAAACTAAACCAACCCGCTATTACATTTATTCAATTTTTACAAATATTTTATACATATAAATATATAATTTAATATAATTCATAAATATTTCTTAAACTGTTTCACAGTTTTATCTTTAAAGATATTATTTCAAGTTTGAAATTAATATTCTTGAATGGTCCAATAAATTTTATAGTTCATTAAGGTATTAATTCAAATAAACTTCACATCAATACTAATGTTAACAAAGAAAATTCAATTTAACACTAGAAATGAAAATAGTGTTGGATATCTATTTTTTAGTTTTGCATTGTTTATATTGAAAATGCATAACTTAGTTTATCTTTTCCTTTAGTACTCAGTTGTGTAACTAATATACTTATAGTTGTATACTTATTTTAGCATGACTTATATAGTACTTTTAGATTATGTTAATATTTATTATGACGTATTATTTAGTAATATTTTCTTTATGAATTTTAGTATTTTTGTTATTGAATATTTTAGTACAATGCTATGACTCATCTCATATTATTGTATTATTTTCTTGAAAAATGCATTATATAGTTGTATCCTTGTAGGACTAGAGAAATATACGGAGCACAAGTTATATATTTGTGGTATGAAGACTTATCGGGAAAAAAACCTGAAAATCCGAAGAAAATCGAAAAATTCGAGATTAAAAAACCCGACTTCGTTGGTTTGGTTTGGTTTATAGATTTAAAAATTCGACACTAATGATTTGGTCTGGTAATTGAAAAATCCGAACCAACCCGACCTATGTACACCCCTATATGTAGCTATGAGAATTTTGAAGTTTGTGGTTTTTTAAATATACTAGTCCTAGGGTACGCGCTTTGCGCGTGTATCCCGTTTAAATAATTAATTTTTTTTAAAACCATATAATTATTTTATAAAAAGTTATATTTAAGTTGTAAAATAAAAGAAAAGAAAAAGTGTAAATTTCTGAAAATTATGATTGTTGAACTTATTTAATTAATTCAATAAAAGAAGAAATGTCCACATAAAAGTCCTATAATTTCTCAATTAACTATACAAAACATAAATTGTTCCATTATATATAAATAATCTTTTAGAAATTTATTATATTATGTACTTGCATTTTTCATAATTTTTCTTGTATTGTTAAAGCATTAATTAGCACATATTCATTTGCAATAAGTATTATTAATTATACAACAAAGAAAAAAATACTAATATTTAAATAATAAGACTTAGATCGAATGTCTAACCAATTTTCTGTGATGAACATCAATTGTTCAATAACCTGTATTAAATTTGTCAATTACGTGACAGATAAAATTAGCAACGTCTAAAACATGAAACAAAAATTATATAATACGGAGTAATAATTTCTTGATGCAACACCAAAGATAAANAATGAAGATGTGGGCTCAATTCAGTAGGATTTAATTTAAATATACTAATAGTGTAATAAAACTTTTTCCTATTAGTGTATTTTTAAAATTGTTACACATGAAGCTAAACTAAGCTTAGACTCACCATTGTGCAAAAACAAATCTTTACCAAATAGGGTGTATAGAAAACATTAGTTTAATATTTTAATCTTCTCCATTGGAGAATTTCCAGCCTATTGTTTTTTAATCGTTCAATTGGAATTTCTTGAGTTTTCATGTTTTCTTAAACAAATATTCTCCTATTTGTCTAATCAATTGAGATATATAGAGTGTGAGAATACATCGGCTTGTGACACATGAGCGTCCAAATATCTACGCAAGAGATTCACCAATAGTATATGTAGATATTTCAAATCCTTTTAACTTTGATCATATATGTAGTAGGACTCTCAGCTTCATTTCATGTGCAATTTCGTTGGTAGAAATCATAGCAGTTGGAAGGCTTTCCTCTCTATATTCGTTAAAGAAAGAAATCAAACTTTTTCATTTCACGGAACTCTATTTTAAACTTATACATAATCTATTAGATGAAATAAAAAATGAGGACCCCCACAAATAATGGGCCTAAAGTAATTGCTTTACTTGCTTTATGGAAGGGCCGCCCCTGATCCCAGGGTGGATCGAGAACTGGCAAGTTTAATTAATTATCAAAAAGAAAAGCACAAATTTAGGGTTTTTTTTAAAATTAAAAAAAATAGCGTGAAGGTGGGAAGTAATGATTAATGAACCCTAAAAACACTGAATATTGGATTTCTGTGTCACCACTGGATTCAGTAAGAACCGAAATGTTTTAAGACAATATGAAACGAAGGTTCCTCATTGTCAAAAGATAGATTATCAATTGAAATGCTCCATCAAAGTATTCTTTCACGAATAATATTCACTTCATCATGAGTCCAGTTCCAATAATATATATATATATATATATATATATATTTCAATTTACGTAAACTTATTCCCTTTTTAATTCCTACAAAAAAGAAAGATCTATTTCTATATTTGGAAACAATTTATTTTTTGTCACGACTCGGATACCCTACCATCGGGATCGTGATGGCGCCTACTTGTGGTAGCTAGGCAAGCCAATTTACTCACCATCTCTCCATTAATAAAAACCATCCTGTTGTTAATTTAATAACATGGATAATAATAATAACATTAACTGCGGAAGTCTACTTTCATAAGTTTGAATATAAATGTGAAATACTCAACATAAATCCTCTACCCAAGATGTGGAGTCACTAACTCACGAGCCACTAAGAATAACTACATATAATGGTCTGAAAGAAATGTAACAACCGTTGTCTCGAAACAATGAGACTACAACATAAACGAAAACATAAGAAGAGACGCCGGGCCTGCGGACGCCTGCAAGCTGCCTCAGTCTCGGGGGTATGAAATCCTGCTATCAAACTACTGCTGCTGCTGCTGCTCAAGACCTGGATCTGTGCAAAAATGCACAAAAGTATAGTATCAGCATAACCGACACCATGTGCTGGTAAGTGCCCGGCCTATCCCGGCGAAGTAGTGACAAGCCTAGGACCAGACACTCACATAAACCTGTGCAGTTCTATATACATATGTACCACAAAACAACAGAAATACTGAACTAAACAAATAGAAAGGGAGGGAACATGCTATGGGGAGCTCAATTGGATATACATAATTTATCAGTTAAATAGAAACAGAGCACAACAATAATTATCATAAACTAA
>MU701414.1:0-16180 GCA_026770625.1 Nicotiana glauca | reverse complement strand
ATAAGCTTTCTGTCAAACCAGCTTCTATATCAGCTCCAATTATACGAGTAGTAAAAGAACTCTGTGTTAGCTCTCATTATATGAGCGGTAAAGAAGTTCAAATGGTGAGCTTTTTCCCATCTATTTTGCTTAATAAACCACTCTATAAGTCACACTTTGTTTGACATTACTAGACAGAAAGGTATAATTTGTCATTGTTTTAACTTCTGGATGCGAAATATGTTGAGGTCTTCTGCTCTTTAACTGTTAGAGCTGCCAATATGGGCTGGGCCGGGCTAGCCTAGCCCAGCCCACGTGGGTTTTAGTAATTGACGGGCTGGGTTAGGCTGAGCTAGCCCACCATTTTGATGGGCCTTATAATGGTCAGCCCACCCCAGCCCTATATGAGCCGCGGGCCCCCACGGGCCGGCCCATCATTTTAAAAAATATAATTTTATATATTTTTTTTAAGTTCTAACCTAAAAAAAGATAATTATTTAAAAGTTAAAAAAATATCTTATTGGAAAAAATATGCAAAACTTAATAACTTTTTATATTGTTCTAATATATCACAATAAATACTAAAAAAAAAAGTAAAAGACAGAACTATATTTCATTCACTAAAAGTCAAAACTAAAACAAACTATTCAAGAGAACGTTCATGATGCTTATGAGATATCCAACACATCATCTTCATCAAACACATTTGAATCCGCTTGTGACAAGGTTGTCTTAACATCTTTATTTTCATCTACAATTCATATGGAATATTAATTAGTTAAATATTAAAAATAATTAAATTTTAAAAATTAATAATATTTAAATTCACATAAAAAATATTACCAGTTTGAGTTCAGGAAAACCTGTGCAGCCAATTTCAAGTAGTAATAAGTGTTTGGACATTTTCATAATAAATGCAACTTTTGTACTTTGTAAGAACACACTACCAATGCTAAATATTGATTCCGATGGTACAATGATAATAAGAATGCTAAGTACATCACGCACCATCATTGAAAGATCGGGATATTTTTTAAAATGGTTCTTTCAATACATGACAAAACCACCTCTTGAAACTTCTCAAGATCAAGTTTTGGTTCCTCTTAGTAAAGATCCAATTCTGACTTTCCATATCTAAAGGCAGTATACTTTTTTTTTAAATATTTTAAATAAATATTTTATTAAGCTCACGGGCCGGTCCGGCCCAGCCTCAGTCAAGCCTCGTGGGCCTCGAGCTTAAAAGCCTCGTTTTTAAATGGGCTCCAAAAATTCTAGCCTAGCCCTGATAAATCACGAGCTGACCCAACGGACCAAGCCCGTATTGACGGCTCTATTAATCTTTAATTAGGAATAATTTTTATTTCGATAACACACAAGTAGCTTGCTGTAAAATATGAAGAAAATAGTTTACATGTGATGATAAGCATAATATTATCACTTCTTAAAGTTCTACTCTATTTACTAATTTTCCAGAGATTAAACCCTACTGTTTTCCATTTTACTTTCGTTACTTTCATGCTTTTCTAGAAGACTATATATTTAACAAACCTCTCTGATTAATCGGCTTTTCATTTGTCTCACCAGATTTTTGTTAGGTTAAACCTTAAAAGTTTGGAGGCCTATAACAAACATATGAATACATTAAATCCTTAACATCACATAAGATTTAATCGAGAGAGCAGTTTTAACTACACGTTTGAACTAATCATCGAGTGAATTCGGGAATATCATTACAACATTAGAGTAAATTAAACTAGAGTTAAATCCCGAATAGCTATCTTGCATTTATCCTGTCAAACCCTTATTGCTCACATTGATAAGAAACCAACTCTGTGAATCTCTAATTCCTTGCTGTCAATTGTCAATTACTTTATTTTAGTAGTTAAACGTAGTTCATAATCATTTAACTCAAGTGTTGATCCCCCTGAATAACAATTAAACTAAAAAATACTGGAACATTGTTTAAACGGAAAATGGTCAAATATAACACCGTACTATCAAAAAAGATTTAAATTTATCCATCGTTATACTTTTGAGTCCACATATATCCCTATCGTTATACTACTGGTTCAAATATACTCCTTTTCCATTAAATTTGTCCAAAGTGGATATTCAATCCTACTCTATGGGTCAAAATCTGACTTAAGGGAGCACGACACAGGGATAGATTACTAAGAGGAGATTAGGCCGAGGTCGTACATAGGATTAAAGGAACTTACTAGAGAGCTGCTAATCGGGGCCGAGGTCGAACGTTCAGGCCACCAAATAACGGCTAGTTTTATAATAAGATATTTAAGAGAATATTCCATTGAATATTCTTTGTACTTGTATTCTAGGTTAGGTTAGAAGCATGTCCCGTATAAATGGAAAGGTAGAGAGAAGAAAAGGGGTATGCAATATTCTATATGATAAAAGCTAAAAGTTGACTCTCAAGTAAAATACAAACATTACCTTTCATAAGAGATTTGATTTGTTGTTTATTCCAAATTACTCGCATCAGATCCGATAAAGCTCCCTATATTCTCATCTTCACTTGTTTTATATCATTGTGAGAGAAATAAATCATCCACCTTATTCAATATTGGGTGAATCCTTCTCTCTATTTACATTTAGTGCCATTTAATACATTTATTGCTCATTATTATTTCCCCCTCATTCATGACTGTGTCATTTAATGTATGTCATATTAAATTTGATTAAAACAACCCCATGTTATCAGCATAAACATATTTCAGATCTAGAAATTACTATCCTTAACTAATTTCTTCTTATCTAATTAGTTTAACAAAGGTTTTATACTTTTTGGTCAAATAATTTGGCATTATCCGTGGGAAATTTTCTAGTTAAAATATTAGTTTTTTCTAGATCTAAAAAAAAACAACGCAAAAACCCTATACTTCCTTGTGTGTACAAATCTAACATGGCAGGCAGCAGAGAGGAAAAGAGGAAAGCGAGAGTCGACCTCACCACCAACCTCCTTCATGCCATTAACGAAGTGAATGAAACGGAGGGCGAAGATGTAACACCAAACACCTCTCCCAGGAGAAACAGCTCGCCCCCTCCTCATGGTAGCATCACGACCTCACACGGTAAAGGGGACTCTACATCCACAATAGAAGAGGCACCACCGAGAGTGAAAAAGCTGCTTGAGGCGTGGTTGACAAACACCCTAACCAGTTTCCTCGACAAGCCTGCTCAAAGGCCGAATAGAGAAGAGGCAATGGTTTGCGTTGCATCAGCAGCTGACAAGCATCACGCCTCCCCTGTAACAGGTATTTCTCGCAATGCTAGTGATGCAGGTAATGACACCCTCACAACCATTTTAAGGAAGATGGAGAACGAGAAACAAATGCTCCTCAACCAAATGAAAAAGCACTAAGAGAGGGTAGACAAAATACTGGGTTCCTCAATGCTTTTGCAAAAACGGGATGCCGGCCGGTTCATGGTACAACCATACAGACACGAGGCTGCACCACACACCATATCTAAAACCTTCAAAATGCCATCGTACTTAAAAATATATGACGTCACGACGGACCCTGAGGATCATGTGACCCACTATGTCACTGCAGTGAAAGGCAACGACCTCACCAAAGAGAAAGTATCATCCATACTACTGAAAACGTTTGGCGAAATCCTAACCCGGGGGGGAGGGGGGCGTTGACTTGGTACTTGCAGTTACTTGTGCATTCCATAGAAATATTTGAGGAGATGGCAGACAAATTCGTTACTGTCCATGCCGGGGCTAAGAAAGCAGAGGTGACAGTGAAGGACATATTTGCCATTAAGAAATTGCATGGCGAAGGACTCAGGGACTTCCTTGCCCAATTCAAATGTGTAAGAATGACTCTTCCAAATGTATCAGAGGGGATAGCGGTAGCTTCTTTCCAAAATGTATTAAGTAGGAGTGGTTCGAGGGAGACCAAAAAATTACTAAGCCGACTCATGAAATACCCTCCAACCACTTGGGACGAGATACACAACGCTTACCGTGCCGAGGTAAGAGCTGACGAGGACAACCTCAACGGACCCACCAAACAGTTGACGTCAGTTCAAATGGAGTCCAAAAAGGACCGAAAAAATGACAATAAGAAAGATCTAGTGGGACCCTGACCTAATCGGGATAGATATCAGCCTTACGTCAGAAGCCCCTTTATGCTACCTCCACGCCACGACGAAGGCCCATTCAGGCCATGAACGGGAACCCCCAAAGTGAGAGAGGTATTCCCCTTCTATTATCTGCTCACAATTTCTACGTTTCCCCCCAGAATTAGTCTACACACTAGAGAAGCTCAGCCTAAAAGTGAAGTAGCCGCAGAAGATAAGATCCGAACCGAGCACTAGAAAGTCAAATGCCCTCTATTAATTCCACCAGGAGCGGGGTTACAAAACCGAGGACTATATCGCTTTAAGATAGGAGGTTGTGAACATGCTTCACCAAGAGCACTTGAAAGAGCTGATGAGCGACCGGGGGAGAGCCAACTTCTCCTGAGAACGTGAGCAACATCAGGGACCGCCCAAACCACCTTCCCCAGCCTGAACTATTCAAATGATTATCGGAGGGGGAAATAATGCATCAATCAACAACGTGAAATTCACCACAACCCGTAAACTCAAACGGTGAATCACTCATGAACGGTATGACGAACTCGAAGAAAGTATCATTTTCGATAAGTCAGATACCCACGGTTGGATTTTTCCTTACTATGATGCTTTTGTCATTACTTTACGCATCATAGATACTAATGTAAAACATATTATGGTTAATGATGGGAGCGGCGTGTACATCATCCAGCCTCGAGTTATCACACAAATGAAGCTTGAGGATAGGATAGTGCCACGCTGCATCATAGTGACTGGTTTTAATAATGCAGTTGAGCGAACATCCGAAGAAATCACACTTCCCGTCCTGACCGGCAGTGTCACTTTGGTGACCACCTTCCACATCATGGACCATAATACGGTGTACAACGCCATCATAGTTCAACATATGATATACACATGAAATTCATCCCCTCCAGCTTATATTAAGTGATCAAATTTCCCACCCCCGGGGAATATTCAGCATTCGAGGAGAGCAACGCACTACCCGAGAATGCTACCGCATCACCCAAGACTGCACATACACCCATTAACTGACAGGCAAAGTCGAGGAAGCATGGCAATTAACAAAGTCGGGGTCAGAAGGCAATGAAAGGAAAGAAGTTATCAGGGACCCCGAAATCATAAAAGCTTCATGGTCAACCATAGAGGATCTCGACCCCGTACAACTCGATGATAACGACCACAATAAGAAAGCTTTCATTGTCCACAAGCTCCAAGAACCAGGTAAATTCCATCAGTTCTTAAAAAATAACAAAGACCTATTTGCTTTTTCCCATGTAGACATGCCAGGCATCCCAAAGGAGATAACAACACATAAATTGAACGTCGACCCATTCCACCCCCAGTGAGGCAAGTTAGAAGAAAATTCAATGCCGCTATAAATGATGCTATCTACGAAGAGGTGGGAAAATTGCTTGAGATGGCTCTATCACAGAGTCAAAATATCCCCAATGGGTCGCAAATGTAGTCGTGGTAAAAAAGAAAAATGGGAAATGGCGGATGTGCGTAGACTTCATAGATCTGAACAAAGCATGCCTAAAAGACTTATTTCCACTGCCCCATATTGACCAACTCATCAACGCAACGACCAGGAAAGAGCTATTAAGTTTCCTAGACGCCTATTCGGGTTATAAACAGATTCTCATGGAAGAAGAAGATCAGGAAAAAACCACTTTCATCACCCACCAGTGGGCATACTGCTATAGGGTTATGTCGTTCGGGTTAAAAAACACAAGGGCAAGATATTAGAGGATGGTGACAAAAATGTTCAAAGATCAACAAGGAAAAACCATGAAAGTGTATATAGAAGACATGTTGGTCAAATCAAGAAGGACGGAAGCCTTAGACATACTCAGGAGGTACGATATATTGAACCCCGAGAAATGCACCTACGATGTAACCTCAGGAAAGTTCCTCGGTTTCTTAGTATCGCAATGAGGAATTGAGGTCAACCCCAGTCAAATCAAGGCTATAGAGGGAATACCAGAGAACTTGACCAGCAAGAAGTAGGTGTAGAAGCTGACCGATCATATAGCTTCCCTATTAAGATTTATCTCACAGTCCTCCGATATGTGCCACAAATTTTTCGACGTACTAAGAAAGGACAAGAGACTCCAAGGGAATTTCGAGTGCATCGATGACTTAAAAGAACTAAAGGCGTACCTATTTTTGCCTCCGTTGTTGTCACGACCCTAAATCCGGACCCGGTCGTGATAGCACCTCTCGTAAAGACAAGGCCAACCGATACTTCCCAATTTCCAATTATCAACAGTTAAGCATTAAGAAATAGTCTAAACATGAATAGATAAGCCAAAGTTTAAGGGAAAGATAGAATAATATACGGAATACAACCTAAACACAGCCCGATACCGAGGTGTCACAAGTCACGAGCATCTAACAACACAGAATACTCCAAAAACAACTACTGAGCTCAGTACAAAACTAAAGACATAAATAAGTAAGATAGGGAGGAGCTCCGGGATGCGAATGCCAATAGCTACCATAAGATTCCTCGGATCCTCCTGAAGCTGGAAATGATAAAAACTCGGGAACGGGACCAGCTACGCCTAAATCTGCACACAGGGTGCAGGGAGTAAAGTGAGTACTCCAACTCGGTGAGTAATAAATGTAAATTACAACTGAAAGCAAGAAAACACGAAATGCACAAAGCATTCTATAATGAAGCATTAAAACCATTTAAAAATAGTAAACCAGTGCATAGATAAGAAAACTACTTTTTCAACAAGTAAGCAGGTAATTAACAGGCAATTAAGGAAAAATAAACACATAGAAGTTCGCCCCTCAGGCACAGTATCAACAAATCCACCCCTCGGGCAACATCTCAGAACAATACCAGCCCCTAGGGCTCAATCTCACATCACAATGGGTACCCGCACTCACAAGAGGTATGCAGGCTCCTAGAGGGGACCCTTATGGCCCAAGCGCAATACAATCCATCTCGTGGAATCATCACTAAGCTCTCGGTATCATATCAATCAAGCCACCTCGGCATATATATCTCAAGCCCTCGGCCTCAAATCAATATCAGTGTTTCCCTACAATATAGGCCCTCGGCCTTACTCAGTCTAAAATCCTCACAAGACACTCGGGCAATAGTAAAACAGTGTTTATGAGCCCAAACATCATTCAAAATATTATTTAAATATTAAAACTGAGTAAACATGGCTAAGTATGAAAACAGTGAAAAATAGCATGACTGAGTTCAAGTATAAAGTCAAAACAGTGAGGAATATTAATAAAAATCCCAGAAGGGTTCAAATAGTTGGCACAAATCCCTAATATGGCATTCAACCCAAATAATGATGATAGCAAATAGGTTTCAGTCAAATATGCGGTAAAATCATCAATCGGGACGGACCAAGTCACAATCTCCAATAGTGCACGACCCCACATTCATCATTGAGCGTGTGCCTCACCTCAATACAGCACTACAATGTGCAATCGAGGTTTCAAACCCTTAGACCATCATTTACAATTATTACTCACCTCGAACTGGTCAAATCTCTAACTCCCGATGCCTTTGCCCCTCGAATCGGCTTCCACTCGCGTCGAATCTATCCAAAATCAGAACGAGGACGTCAAAATAGGCTAAGGGAACGAAGCCCAAGCGAAAACAATCAATGAATGACACAAATCCCGAAATTACCAAAACCCGATCCCCCCGCCCACGTTTTGGAATTCAATAATTTTTACACCAATAGATTCCTTATATGCCCACGAGTTCCTACATATCAAAAGTTCAGAAATCCGACCTCAAATGGTCCATCAAATCCTCAATAATAGGTCTCCAATACTAAACCCTAGCTTCCCCAAATTTCATCCTTAATTTCCATAATTTCTAGATCTAATCCGTGAAATAATAGCATAGGAATCAGTTTTAAGTCCAAATTCCTTACCTCAATTAAGTTCTCTTGAAATCCCTCTTTCAAATCGTCCAAAAAGCTCCAAGGCAATGCATGAACAATGGCTGCCAACTTTAGATCATGAACCGGATACTTTTTCTCGTGAATGAAATAACTCAAAATTCACGAATGACACAATTTATACCTTCTTCCCAGACATTTTCGCATCTACGACACAATACCCGCTTCTGCGGTACCGCATTTGCGGTCATTCATCCGCTTCTGTGGTACCGCATTTGTGGTCATTCATTCGCTTTTGCGGAAATCACTTACCAGCCGCAAACCACATATGCGATCCACCTTTCGCATCTGCGACTCCGTAGATGCGGCCACCCTAACCGCTTCTGCGGTTCCTGCTCCTCAAGCCCTTTTATTCTTCTGCGACCAATCCTCCACTTATGCGGCGCCGCACCTGCAGTCCCCAATCCGCAGGTGCAAAAATAACAGAAGCGGCAAATTCAGCAGCTGCAACAAAATCCAAACTTCTCCGTTAACCATCAGAAATTACCCCGAGGCCCCCGGTACCTCAACCAAAAGCACAAACATCCCCTAATACCTTATTCAAACTTTTTCCAATCTTCAAAACACCTCAAATAGCATCTAATCATTCAAAACACATCGGATTCAAGCCAAACTTTCTAAAATCTTCCGAATTTCACTTTTAATAAAAAACCCAACCAAACCATGTCTGAATACCCTGAAATTTTGCACACACATCCCAAAGGACACAACGAAGCTACTGCAACTATAGGAATTCCATTCCGACCCCTATATCAAAATCTCGCCTACCAATCGGAAATCGCCAAAATATCAACTTCGCCAATTCAAGCCTAAATCTACTCCGAACCTCCAAAACACATTCCGATCACACTCCTAAGTCCCAAATCACCTCCTGAAGCTAATCGAACCATCAGAACTCACATTTGAGCCCTCTAACACATAACTCAACATCCGGTTGACTTTCTCCAACCTAAACTCACTCTAAAGAGACTAAGTGTCTCAAACCTTACCAAAATCATTCCAGATTCGATCCGACCAACCCGACACCACAAAACATGGATAAACAAAGCATAAAGAAGCATAAATGGGGGAATCAGAGCGATAAATCATGAGACGACTGGCGGGGTCGTCACATCCTCCCCAGCTTAAACAAACGTTCATCCTCGAACGAGTTAAGAAACATACCTGAAGCCTCAAACGGATGAGGATATCTACTCCGCATATCTCGTTCGGTCTCCCAGGTAGCCTCCTTCACAGGCCAACCTCTCCACTGCACCTTCACTGAAGCAATATCCTTTGACCTCAACTTCCGAACCTGACGACCTAAAATAGCTACTAGCTCCACATCATAGGTCAAATCCTCATCCAAATGAACCGTGCTGAAATCTAGAATCCCATAATGTCTTTCTTCATTCTTCTCCACCAATAGTGCTACCTCAAATCACCCGGATGAATGGAATACCGCGAGCTATGGGCCTCATCCAGAATTAACTCCTGAAGCCCTCCACATTGGGCACACAAATCCGGCCTTGCATCCTCAACACCCCATCATCACCACTGGTCACATCTCTGGCATCATCATGATAAACTCTATCCCTAAGGCAAGCAAATGTGAATCATCATACTGGCACTCTCTGATGCGATCATATAAAGAAGACCGAGAAATCACACAAGCCGATACCCGATTGGGCTCCGAAATATCTAACCTTACGAATCGATTGGCTAATGTCTGAACATCAAATGCAAGAGGTCTCTCCCCAACTGGAATATATGCCAAACTCCCCATACTCACTGCCTTTCAGCTTAAAGCATCGACCACCACATTGTCCTTTCCCAGATGGTACAATATAGTGATATCATAATCCTTAAGCAACTCCAACCATCTACGCTGCCTCAAATTAAGATCATTTTACTTGAACAAATGTTGAATACTACGTTGATCAGTGAACACCTTACAAGATACGCCATATAAGTAATGCCTCCAAATCTTCAACGCGTGAACTATGGCAGCCAACTCTGAATCGTGGACGAGGTAGTTCTTCTCATGGGCTTCAACTGACGATAAGCATAAGCAATAACTCTACCCTCCTACATCAACATACAACCAATCCCTACTCTTGAAGCATCGCAATACACAGTATATGAACCTGAAACTGATGACAAAACCAACATTGCAGTTGTGGTCAAGACTATCTTGAGCTTTTGAAAGCTCTCCTCATACTCGTCTGACCATGCAAATGAAGAACCCTTATGAGTCAACTTGGTCAAGGACGATGCGATATATGAGAATCCTTGAACGAACTAGCGATAATAGCCTTCCAAACTAAGAAAGCTGCGAATTTTTATAGCCGTGGACGGTCTGGGCCTACTTTGAATCGTCTTTATCTTCTTTGGATCAACCTGGATGCTCTCACTAGACACCACATGCCCCAAGAAAGCCACTGAACCAAGCCAAAAAATCACAGTTGTAGAACTTTGCATAAAGCTTCTCCTCCCTCAATCTCTACAACACAACCCTCAAATGCTCCACATGCTCCTCCTGACTACGCGAATATACCAGAATATCATCAACGAAGACTATGAAAAATGAGTCAAGATAAGGCTGGAGCACACTGTTCATCAAATGCATAAACGCTGTTGGGGCATTGGTCAGCCCAAAAGGCATTACCAGAAACTCATAATGACCATATCTGGTCCTGGCGGCCGTCTTAAGAATATCTGAATCCCTAATCTTCAATTGGTGACGACCTTAACGGAGATCAATCTTAGAGAACACTCTCTCTCCTTGAAGCTGGTCAAATAAATCATCAATGCAAGGCAAATGATACTTGTTCTTAATTGTTACCTTATTCAATTGCCTATAATCAATGCACATTCTCATAGTGCCACCCTTCTTCTTCACAAATAGGACCGATGTGCCCCAAGGCGACACACTAGGCCGAATGAACCCCTTATCAAGGAGTTCCTGAAGCTGCTCCTTTAACTCCTTCAACTCCGCTGGTGCCGTACGATACACCTGAATAGAAATGGGCTGAGTTCCCGACACCAGGTCAATACCAAAATCAATATCCCTGTCCGGTGACATGCCCGGTAGGTCTGCAGGAAATACATCAGGAAAATCCCTCACAACTGGAACAGAATCAATACTAGGATTCTCATCTCCGACATCCCTTACAAAGGCTAGATACGAAAGACAACCCTTCCCAACCATACGTTGGGCCTTTAAGAAAGAGATCACTCTACTAGGAACATAATCATTCACACCTAGCCACTCGATCCATGGCACAACCGGTATAGCCAATATGACTGTCTTAGCATGATAGTCCAGAATAGCACGACACAGAGATCACCAATCCATGCCCAAAATGACATCAAAATCTACCATGATCAATAATAATAGATCCACTTGGGTCTCCAGACCCCAATAGTCACTACACACGTCTGGTTCACACGGTCTACAATAACAATATCGCCCACCAGGGTAGATACATGAACAGGTAAAGAAAGAAACTCATGGGGCATGCTCAAATAACAAGCAAAGTATGATGACACATAAGAAAAGGTGGAACTGGGATCAAATAATATAGATGCATCTCTGTAGCAGATTGAAGCAATACGTGTAATAACAACATCTAAAGCAATAGCATCGGGTCAGCCTGGAAGGGCATAGAAACATGCCTGACCACCCCCTGATCGACCTCCCCCTCTAGGGTGACCCTTAGCTAACTGATCTCCACCCCTAGCTGGCTTAGTGGGTGGTGGTGAAGCAACTGGCGCTGAAGCTGCTGACTGACTCCTCTGCTGGGATGAACTAGCAAAACAACAAGGACACTGCCTCCACATGTGAACCATCTATACATACTCATAATAACTCCCAGGTGTTGGAGAAGGGGAATGAAAGGAACTCTTCGCACCGGAGTGACTAGCAGATGCACTCGACATAGAAGAGACCTGAACTGATGGAGCACGTGATGAACTCTAAGCTGGAAGGGCACTAAGTGATGACTAGACTTGATGAGAACTGTGAGAACCATAACCCGATGACGCCTTACGATAACCTGATCCAGCTGGTTGAGCAGGCCTAAATGGACGGTTTCTACCGTGCTGAAATTGACCCCTCGAAGGAGCACCACTGTACCAGATCCTCTTAGCCTCCCTCTCCTCTCACTCCTGGCGATGACACACTCAATATCTCGGGCAATATCCACAACCTCCTCGAACGTAGCACCAGCACCCTCTCCCTGGTTATGAGGAAATAGAGCTGGTAAGTGAGACCATCGACAATCCTCCTAATCCTCTCTCTATCTGTCGTAACCAACCACATGGCATGACGAGCCAACTCAGAGAACCTCAACTCATACTGCGACACGGTCATCTCCCCCTGACACAACAACTCAAACTGCCTATGTAGCTCTTCTCTACGAGACTGTGGCACATACTTCTCTAGAAAGAGAATGGAGAACTACTGCTAGGTAAGGGGTGCTGCACCAACAGGCCTACGCCTCTCAAAATCCCCCCACCAAGTGAAAGCAGCTCTTGAAAACTGATAAGTCGTGAAAGCAACCCCACTAGTCTCCAGAATACCTCTTGTACGAAGCATCATTTAACATTTGTCCAAAAAGCCCTGGGCATCCTCGCGCTCTACACCAATGAAGGTCGGAGGCTAAAGTCTACCAAACCTCTCCAACCTACGCTGCTTATCCTCTGGCATTACAGGAACCACATAGTCCTAAGAAGCTGTAATCAGAAGGGCTGGATGTGCCCCCGGTGTTTGAAGTCCCTGCACGACCTGCTCAGGTGTGCGAGAGGTTGGAGTTTGACTGCCTCCCTCGGCCTGAGAAGTAGCTACAGCTGTAGTGGCTGAAACCTCCTGAGCAAGGATAGTAAAAACTCATAAGATCTGAGCCAAGGCCTCCTGAAGAACTAGAATTACAATGGGCACAACTGGTGCCTGAGCTGGTGCTGCTGTAGCGTCTATAGCTGGGCCCTGGTCCTAAATTAGGGTAGCTGGTGGATCTACAGGTGCTGCCCTCGCTGCTCTGCCTCTACCACAACCACGACCGCATCCTCAGACTCTGGTTGCCACAGCTGGTGGTACTGGTGGTCGTCTATCCTGTTCGGTAGTGCGTGCCCTCACAATCTATAAGAGAATAGAATATCAAAAGTTTAGCACTCGGATCAACAAATTCGCACGACAAGAATTTCAAGAATATGAAGTTTTTCCTAAAGGTTCTGTAGCCTCTTGAGGGTAAATACAGACGTCTCTGTACCGATCCACGAGACTCTAATAAACCTGCTCATGACTCATGAGACCTATGTAACCTAGCTTTGATACCAACTTGTCACGACCCTAAACTCGAATCCGCTCGTGATGACTCCTCTCGTAAAGACAAGGCCATCTGACACTTCAACAACAACAACAACAACGACGCAGTATGATCCCACAAGTGGGGTTTGGGGAGGGTAATATGTACGCAGACCTTACCCCTACCCCGAGTGGCAGAGAGGCTGTTTCCAGGAGACCCTCGGCTCAAGAAAGCGACAAGAAGAGATATATTAGTACTATCAATAGACTCATAATAAAATAACATAAAATAATATACATAACATAAAATAACATAAAATAACAAAATAACAGCAATATATGAAATCTAGAAAATATGAAAAAGATGAAAGGTATAACAATATCTACCAGATCAATCCTTGCATCAGTATCTGACCAGTAGCATCCTATGACTCCTAACTGTCTAGTCTTACTCTAATGCCTTGTAGAAATATTCACAACTTTCCCTACCTATAACCTTAATTCTCGACCTCCACAGTTCCCTATGAAGAGCCATGTCCTCAGTAATCATAAGTCGCGTCATGTCCTGCCTGATCACCTCACCCTTATACTTCTTAGGTCTTCCTCTACCTCTCCTCGTGCCCACCACAACCAGTCGTTCACACCTCCTCACTGGTGCATCAGAGCTCCTCCTCTGAATGTGCCCAAACCATATGAGTCTTGCTTCCCTCATCTTGTCTTCCATGGGGGCCGCGCCCACCTTCTCTCGAATAACTTCATTCCGAATCCTATCCATCCTTATATGCCCACATATCCACCTCAACATCCTCATCTCTGCTACTTTCATTTTCTGGATGTGTGTGTTCTTAATCGGCCAACACTCGGTCCCATACAACATGACTGGCCTAACCACTGCTCTATAAAACTTACCTTTTAGTAACAGTGGCACTTTCTTGTCACAGAACTCCCGACACTAACCTCCACTTCAACCAACCCACTCCTATACGGTGTGTGAAATCTTCATCAATCTCCCCGATCCCCTGAATAACTAACCCAAGGTACTTAAAACTACTTCTCTTAGGAATGACTTGAGAGTCGAGCCTCACTTCCCCTCCCACTTCCGTCGGCTCGGCCCCAAATTTGCACTCGAGGTATTCCGTCTTCGTCCTGCTCAACCTGAAGCCCTTATACTCAAGTGTCTGTCTCCAAACCTCTAGCCTCTCATTGACTCCGTCTCGTTCTCATCAATTAGAACTATGTCATCAGCAAATAGCATGCACCATGGCACCTCCCTTTGGATATGGTGAATTAGTGCATCCATCACCAGGGCAAATAGGAAATAGCTTAACGCAGACCCTTGGTGCAACCCCGTAATAACCGAAAAATGCTCAGAGTCACCTCCTACTGTCCACCCGAGTCTTAGATCCATTGTACATGTCTTTAATCACCCTAATGTAGGCAACCGGGACCCCTTTAACCTCTAGGCATCTCCATAGGACCTCTCTAGGGACCCTGTCGTATGCCTTCTCTAGATCAATAAACACCATGTGGAGATCCTTCTTCTTATCTCTGTATTGCTCCACCATCCTCCTAATAAGGTGGATAGCTTCCGTGGTAGATCGCCCCGGTATGAACCCGAACTGGTTGTCTGAAATAGACACCGTCCTTCGCACTCTTATTTCCACCACTCTCTCCTAGACTTTCATGGTGTGACTCAGTAATTTGATACCCCTATAGTTGTTACAGCTTAGTATATCGCCTTTATTCTTATACAACGGAACTATTGTACTCCACCTCCACTCTTCCGACATCCTATTAGTCTTGGATATAACATTAAACAACCCAGTAAGCCATTCCAAGCCTGCTCTACCCACACACTTCCAAAGTTTAATTGGAATTTCATCTGGCCCGGTAGCTCTGCCCCTTCTGATCTTACACATTGCGTCCATGACCTCATCGGCCTCAATGTCCCTATAATAACTTAATTCATAGGGACTGTCGGCATTCCTCAGTTCAACTAGTACAATATCCTGATCCTTTCCTTCATTTAGAAGTTTATAAAAGTAGGTCTGCCATCTCCTCTTAATCTGGTCATCCCCCATCAACACTTTGCCATCATCATCCCTTATGCACCTCACCTGGTCTAGATCCCGAGTCATCCTCTCTCTCGCCTCAGTGAGTCTGAACAACTTCTTCTCCCCGCCTTTGTTACCTAGCTCCTCATACAGACGAGCGAATGCTGTCGTCTTAGCCTCTGTTACTGCCATCTTCGCCTCCTTACTAGCTTCTTTATACCTCTTCTTGTTCGCTCTTTTCTCCTCCTCACCAGTGCTCCCTATTAACTGTAGGTAAGCCGCCTTCTTTGCTTCCACTTTAGCTTGGACAACTGCATTCCACCACATCCACTTTTCCAATTATTAACAGTTAAGCATTAAGAAACAGTCTAAACATGAGTAGATAAGACAAAGTTTAAGCAAAAGATAGAATAAAATGCGGAATACAGCCCAAACAGAGCCCGATATCGGGGTGTCACAAGTCACGAGCATCTAACAACACAGAATACTACAAAACAACTACATAGTTCAGTACAAAACTAAAGACATAAAGAAGTAAGATAGGCTGGAGCTTCGGGCTGTAAACGACAACAGTTACCTAAAGACTCCTCGGATCTGCCTAAAGATGGAAATGATCAGCACTCGGGATCGGGACAAGCTACGCCTAAATCTGCACATAAGGTACAGGGAGTAAAGTGAGTACTTCAACTCAGTGAGTAATAAATGTAAATAACGACTGAAAGCAACAAAACACGAAATGCACAAAGCTTTCTATAATGAAATAGTAAAACCATTTAAAAACAGTAAACCAGTGCATAGATAAGTAAAATACTTTT
>MU701408.1:19609-52495 GCA_026770625.1 Nicotiana glauca | reverse complement strand
TGGAACGTTCGAGGATCACGATTGCGCGGTGATGGAGATTTCATTGAAAAGTTATGGAATTGAAGGCTCACGTGATAAACGAGCTTTGCTCACGCTTCAAGAGGTAACCCGTGAAATCCCGTTTATACTAGTTATCTAGATTACATGTGATTTTGATACTGGGATTGCTTCCGCTGCTTATTATAATCCATCACTTTCGATAAGGTGGCTCCGCCACTGCTTACTAGTATGTGAACGCTGACGAAAGCTACTTTAATGGGATGAAGGTTGAAGTAAGGCATGCTCAGGGGCGGCTCAACTGATTTTGTGGCCTAAAGCCAAAATATATTAAAAGACCCTTAAATTTCTTTTATAAAATTTATATAATAATGAGATACAAAGCAAACTCCTAAAACTTTGGCCTAGTTGTAAGTGTACAACGTGTGAATTAGGTGCACGTTACAGTTTGAAACTCTATCGTGAATTAAAATATGACATTAATAAATAAAATAAGGTAGAGGTGGAACGACGATAATCTGTTGACTTTTGAACATTGCGCCCCGTTGCATTTAGAGTTTTCTCCTAAGAAGATGAAAAAAAAAATATTTTCTAATGGATGGGCCAATAAAATATGGTGAAAAGAAATAGTCAATCCAAGAAACTGAGTTAAAATTAGAAAGTAAAATCATTAAAAAGAGTAAAAGAAAATATGAGTGTACATAAAGAGAAAAAACTAGATTTGATAATGAAGGTAAATACATCATTTAATTAAATGAGAGAGAAATTTATCGTAATTTGTCGCTCAACTGTATAACTTCAATAAAAACTTTTAAAATATTTTATTAATAATAATTATATATAATATATGTGACACATAGTACTTAAAATTGGGGCCCTTAATATTTTTGGGGCTTAAAACAATGGCTTTATTTGCCTTATCCTTAGGCTGTTCCTATGCATGCCACTACTAAAATTGATAGCGGAGATTCGATTCACAGGGTATAAAAACAATTATAGCAATTTCTAACCCTAAACAAAATATAGCAATTTTTGTACCTCTCCATTCAAACTCTGAAAGGATATATATTTGGAGCGAAAAAAGACAGAGTAGTGATAAAAAGATACTTTTTAAAACATATTACTATACTTACCCGCGCGATGAGCGAAAAATATTAAATATAAGTAATTTCACAAAATTCTTATCTTACATATATTGTTATTTTCAGTGCTCTATTATTGGAGCTTCTAAGAAAGTGTTTCTTGCCGTCCTAATTATACTATACTGCATTATAAACTACTTTATTTGCATGTTGCAAGCAATGAAATCTACATTTATATAAAATTAAATTAACCAAAAGCTCCATGTACTCTTCATATTGAGAAGAAAATCTTGCAAGAATAGTTATGCTAGCTGGCCTGTGCAATTTGAATACAAAGGAAGGACTGTAATTTATAAAATTTATAGAAAATAAAAGATTTTAACGGATAAATTATTTTGGCAAATTTCTCAAACTTGTCAGTCGAGATAATATAGAGGGACGTTACCGATACTTAGTTTACCATATAAAGTTAGTTGATGCATATAAACACCAATGCGTAATATTTATTTACCTCAAATAAACCTGCATTACCTTCAATAGAAGATCAATCCAAAGCATATGGGAAAAATATTCTCACGGCAATTTAATAGATCTATTCTTCTCCCTAAGATACAATTTTACATATCAAAACACTCAGCAACGACAATTTATTTCAGAAACTTTAGTACATCTCCAATATTTGCAAAGCAACTATAGAGATATTATTTATCCATCCAAAACTTCAGATCTCCAATTAAAAGTGTCCGGATATCATCGACACTGGTTGGCTGAGGCGACGCCATGTAACCTCCAACATCAACCTTGCTTTACACTTCTAATGTTGTACTGTTTGTCATGGCGATAACCATTTGTTGAGGATTTGTTCCCTCGAGATTCTATTGCTCAACCTTATATCCAAATTAAAATTCAAAATCAGCCTCTAAGACAACAATGAGAAGGACAACTTTAATTTTTATGTATTCTGCGTCTCTGTTGCCGAACAAAGAAAATAACTCGATATAAACGGGACGGACAAACAATATTAAAGAAAGAGTAGTTTTAAACAAAAGATCTTGAAAGGAAAAAGTTACACGCGATAACTAAATGAAAATATTTATTAATCCTCACAAAGTCACTTGTAGTATCTCGAAAAGTTGTCCACAATACATAATAACTAGACTTGTAAAGTTGAGACTTAAGTTTGTCAACAACATCATTACCTCACTTTTCTTATCAAGCCATTCAAGACCATAAGAAAATGTATGGCTAAGGATCAAAATTCAGCGATAGCAACCATATTCATGGAAAGAAAAACATGTAAAGAATCTGCAAAATAAAACTGCAATAAATAAACTTCCAATTGACAGCATGATGACTAATATCTGTTGTTGCCTCTGTACAAACTTTTTACAAAACTGTTTTCGAATAACAACACAGACATGCTAAGAAGAAAAAAAAAGAATCTCCAAAAAGAGTTGATAATTGAAGAAATTATAGAAAGGAAGATTGTAAGTGAAAAAGTTGATATTGCACGTTTAAAATGTAAGATAAATGATATGAATATAGAAATATAATAAATTAACTTGCATAATGTTCACAATACATATGCAAAAAGAAAGTCAAAAATAGAAGAATTTAATAATATTGTATATTAACCTGGTTGCAAAACGTATAAAGTAAAGCAGTCCATCACGAGGTGCATCTTCCTCAAATACAACTTTGTGCATATGAATGATCCTGAGACGGTGTAAAGATATAGTTAAAAAAAAAAGCCCCACATTTTGAACAAAATTTAATAAAATAACAAAAAAGATGCCAGAACATATGCAAAGATAAAGCTTTATGATGTGCATCTTCCTCAAATATAATTTTGTGCATTTAAATATCCTTGAGTCAAAATGTGACGACCCGACCCGTCGTCTCATGTGATATTGCTTCGTTTCCCCGTTTCAAGATTCTTCATTTTTCGTTATCAGTATGTGGTGTGTTAGAGTTGATTTGGATTGGTTTTGATAAGAAATGAGACACTTAGTCTATTTAAGGAAGACTTAAGTTGGAAAAGTCAACCGGATGTTGACTTATGAGTTATAGGGCTCGGATGTGATTTTCGGTGATTCGGTTAGCTTTGGGAGGTGATTTGTGACTTAGGAGTGCAATCAGAATTGATTTTGGAGGTCCGGTGTAGAATTAGGCTTGAATTGGCGAAGTTAGTATTTTGGCGAATTCCGATTGATAGGTGAGATTTTGATCCGAGGGTCGGAATGGAATTCCGAGAGTTGCTGTAGCTTCGATATGTGATTTTTGATTGGTGTGCAAAATTTCAGGTCATTCGGACGCCGTTTGGTTGGGTTTTTGATCGAATGCGTGTTTCGGAAGTTTTTAAAGAACTTAGGCTTGAATTTGATGAGAATTGATGATTTTAGTGTTGTTAGACGTGTTTTAATGATTGGAACAAGTTTGAATAATGTTTTAAGTCATGTTGGTGCTTTTTGTTGAGGTCTCGGGGGCCTCGGGGTGATTTCGGATGGCTAAACGGAAGTTTGAGACTTAGAATTTGCAGCAGAAATTTGCAGGCCAAGTTTTGCCTTCGCGTTCGGGTGTGGTCCATCGCGTTCGCGGAAGGCTATTTTTTTTACCATCGCGTTCATGTGTATGGATCCGCGTTCGCGTAGAAGGGGCCTGGGGTCCTACCGAGTTTAATCATTGCATTCGCAACCATGGGGTCCGCATTCGCATAGGAGGAGCAGTCTGTGCATCGCGTTCGCGGTCAAATGGACGCGTTCGCGTAGTGGAGCCCGCTGAAGCTTCACGATCGCGGGAAGTACACCGCATTCGCGAAGGGTTAATTTGGTCAGTGATATTTTTTGGGCATCGCGAACGCGAGAAGGCTTCCGCGTTCGCGTAGAAGGAATTGGCACCTGGGCAGAAGGGTTTTTATATTATTTCCTCCGCGAGCCTATATCATTTTTCCACGATTGTTGAGTATTTTAAGAGCTTTTGGTAGAGATTGAAGAGGATTTTGACGGAAATTGATTGGAGGTAAGTCTCATGACCTAGAAACATTATTTTTTTTAAGAATCAACCTTTAATTCTTGAAAATTTGGGTAAAATTTAGAAGAACTAGGGCATGGTTTTTGAAATGAAAATTTAGAATTTGAAAGGGCATTTGAACCCAGATTTTAGTAAATTTAATATATATGGACTCGTGGCGAGACGAGGAATCCGGTAATGTGAGTTTTGTAATTTTTCGAAAAGTGGGCCCGGGGCTTGGGTTTTGCTAGTTTCGAAATTTTTGCTATATTTTGATTTTTTTCGAGTGGGTATTGTTCCTTTGGTATAGTGTGATGTATTCGCTCTGATTTTGGTTAGATTCGATGCGCGTGGAGGCTGATTCGAGGGGCAAAGGCATCGCGAGCTAGAGATTTCACCGGTTCGAGGTGAGTAATAATTGTAAATGATATCCTGAGAGTTTGAAACCCTGGATTTGCACATTATAGTGCTGTATTGTGGTGACTTGCACGCCAGATATGAGCGTGGGGTAGAGCACCATTGAGGATTGTGACTTGGTCCGTCCCGGTTGCGATTTTACTGCGTATTGACTGAAACTTATGCTATCATGATTTGGGCTGATTGCCATGTTTTGGGCTTCGTGCCGATTATTTGAATCCTTCAGGGATTGACATCACTATTTTGCATTACTTGCATATTATTTTGATCTCGGTCCAAGGTTTTAAATGTTGTTTCGCAAACTCAACCATTTTTCTGAGATTTGTAAACTTAAACAACATATTATTGACGTTTTGAACTGAGAACTATTATTTTGATATTGCCCAAGTGGCTTATGTGCATTTTTGAACTGAGCATGGATCGGGCTGCACACCGCAATAGTGTTATATGTGCATTTCTAGACTGAGTATGGATCGGGTTGCACGCCGCAGTGGTGTGATATTGATATTGCGCTTGGGATGTAGGAGCCCCTCCGGAGTCTGAACCCCCACAGTGAGCGCGGGTACCCAAATAGATCGGGCTGCGCGCCGCAGCGGTCATGTGCATTACATTGCATTCATGTATTGGTTCCTGTTTGTACTACGTGTCATGACATTCAGCACTTGCATTTCATTGGCATCCATGCTACTTCTTGCACTGTTGACCAGATACCCTGGTGTTATTTGTTGGTGGAGTGTTGTGCCCGAAGGGCTGACTTGTGTGCTGACTTGCACTGTCTATTTTGCATTCATTTGCTTAAATTTTCGGAAAAGGATATTTGCAAAGAGGGTTTTAAGTGAGTCAGATATTTTCTAAAGGATTTTTCCGATTTTTACTGTCTTCTCAAAGGGTTGTACTGTCCTATATAGCATGAGGAGTGCTCTTACGTGATTTCTTGCCGTTCGGTTATTATTTGCTCTTATTACTCGTTGGGTTGGAGTACCCTCACTTTACTCCCTGCACCTCGCGTGCAGTTGCAGGTATTGTTCACCCGGTAGCAGGTTATTAGCGGACTGAAGGTATTACTATTGTAGCTGAGCAAGGTGACCGCCAGCATTCGCGGCACTGGACTTCATCTTTTGAACTCCAGATTCTATTTTGTGTATATTATTGGCCCTGTAGTAGTGTTCAGTCTTCTTTAGATGCTCGTGACTTGTGACACTCCGATCGGGTTGTGTTGAGCTGTAATTAACAGTTTTTAATGTCATTAAGTTGTATTTTCTATTCATTTATGTTTAATAATTATTAAAGAGACGATGTGGGTTAGTTGGCTGGCCTTGTCTTCACGAGCGGTGCCATCACGACCGGGTTTGGAAATTGGGTCGTGACAAGTTGGTATTAGAGCCTAGGTTACTAGGTCTCACAAGTCATGAGCAGGTTTAGTAGAGTCTCGCGGATAGGTACGGAGACGTCTGTATTTATCCTCGAGAGGTTGCAGAACCTTTAGGAAAAACTTCCCATTCTTGGAATTCTTATCGTGCGTACTTGATTCAGCTTGAGATATAACTCTTGAAATTCTTTCCACATGTTTGTATGCGCACGTGAGCACTTAGTATTATATGTGCCTTGATGATTTGTGATTCCCCGATCGAGGGGCGATAGGTAATCCTTGTGAGTATGTTGGGCCAGTCTGGAGGACTTGAGGCCGGATCTTTGCCTATGGCTTGAGCACCGAGGTGCTGATTGTGTGAGAAAGTGTTTTGAACTTATATGTTCAGTATTGTCCCTATTAGCCGGAATGGCGGTTGGATATCCATGTGATGAGTATGTTAGTACTGCGAGATGTATCCATGTGATCTTGGTAGTGACGAAGAAGTCTGCTGGATAATAGATGAACTGTTAAGTGTTCGTTTCCTATTGTGACCTATTGTGTAGCCCCGAGTTATGGGTGCGTGAAGAATATTTTCGTATCTCCTAGTTGGAAAGTAAACGTGTGGCGGTATGAGTTCAGACTTAGGAAGACTAAATTGACTGTGTTATGTGTATGATGGTGGAAGGTGTGCTGAAATACTAAATTGAGGCGAAGCAGGTGGGTTATCTCCTGTGGAGTGTTCTTGAGTGGTATGATCCTTATGTATCCGTTAGAAGATCCCATGTGTAATTGAGAGGTACGTGTTGTAATTTGAAAATTTGGGCCGCTTAAGAGAGTGGACTCAGCTGATGTGGGGATGAATGCGAGGTTTGCAGAGGATTTTAGTACCAGATGATCTATGTTTTCATAAACTAGTAGATGATTTGAGTTTAATCTCACTATAATATTGCGGCATCATTAGAGTAAAAGTATTTTGAGTTATTGAATGTGTCCTGATAGATGGCTTCGAGCCAAGCTGGGGAGGTTGCTGTTGATTAGCTGATCGCACGGTTATGTGCTATGATGGTTCCGTTTCGAGGTATGCTGGCGGATCAGTCATGTTTGCAGAAATTGAGCCGAGGATGGCACGAGTGAAGCAAAATTTTGACAAAGGTTGGATAGTGCTTTCGTAAATGTGAGAAAATACTAGGATGTCTTGAGCTGTTGCTGATAAAGAATGCTCCGTGTATAGAGAAGTAAGATGGTGGTTTGTATTGGTATGAGATCATGTTCTGCGGTGTCAGAGTGCTAATAAGGCAATAGTGGTTCTGTTTGTTAAGTGAGGTAATTTACAGTTGTATAAGAGTGAATGACTCTCGAGAATGGTTTATTGTGTTCAAGATTTTGCATGTAATACTCAGGTGTCTTAAGTTTGTGTATGTGGCTAGAGACTGTGTTTCCATTAGAAAAGATCAAGACTTGTGGTGTTTTATGTTAATTCTATGTATCAGTATCTGGAAAGTAAAGGTAACAGATTTAGATTCGCAGGAAGTTCTTCAGAGTAAAGTACTTTGGAATGTGGTGTTTCTAGAAATATTTGAGAGAGGATTCAGTGTGTGGTCTTGTACTTGGGTCTCGTGTAATGAGCATGGGTTGAGGGACTGTGGTGCTACAGCGAGGGGGAATATCATGTGGATGATGAATCAGAAGGGAAATTAGATAGATGGAATAGCTTGATAGTAGACCTAATCGGTATGGTAAGGATATGATTAATTCTTCGTACGTGTTCGAAGTAATGAGCTCTTACAAGTATTGTACAGCAATGCTCTTGGGTTGTGATGGCTTGCTTAGCATGGTTTGGATAGAAGGATTCAGTCCTGGCAATTAGTTTGTGGTTAGGATAAGGGAGATGGAGTTCTCATGTTATCCTAGTGTGGTATGGTATATGCGATATGTTGTGGAGGATTGGGATTTGTGTGTGTAAGGTTTCGGTCCAGTTCGGAATGGAAAGTCATTAAATTCTTAAGCAGCACGGGTAGCTGCAGGTGATTTAAGAATTGACCTTCAGATGATTAAGTAAAATGGTACTGCTATTCTAGTGATTTGACGGGGTATATGTTCTGTAAAAGGGGAAAGTGATGTAAACTGATAATACTTCAGTGGTATCACGGCATTTTCTTGTTGGATCGACTATTGATAATTGAGTTTGTTGATGGCACAAAGAAATTTTAGAATATCTCTTGTGGAATGATTGGGTACTTGAGATGTAATATGTATTCATGCTGTGGGATTTGGGGTCAGGTACAGTGATTTGTATGTTATATGGAGTTGGAGACTGGGAGTTCTCAGATACAGTCTATGTCGTGGTTGTGGATCATGTTTATTCGGCATCGTTTAGCGGCTATTGGGATTTTGAGGCCCGAGTAGATCTTTCTTTGCTTGGTATATTAGATTCTGGATATGATATTGGGGTGTAGACTGGTTGTCTCATTGTTGGGTTATTCTAGACTATTGTTCTATGGGTTATATCAGAAAATGCCACAGGTTGCGTGGCGAGGTGCATCGGATTATGTTATAGCAGAGTGGTTTGTATTCCAAAGACCAGCGGACGGCTGGGAAGGATTGCTTTTCTTAATTGGGCCTTCGTGGCGGGTGTCAGTAAGAGGTTTCTACCATTGATTTAGTTCCGGTATTGAGGGACTTTTTTGGATGCGTTTTTTGTGGCCGGGCATGTCGTCGGGCGAGATTGTGGATTTCGGTATTTATTTGGTGCCGGGCACCGTAACGTACGGCTCTGGTAGGTGTTATAGTAATGGAAGGAGGAGCTTCAGGCTTCTTGGTATTGAGTTCGTTGGCAGGCCAATGTGGCTACGTATTTAGCTTGAGTTAGCTTGGTTAGTCACGAGTGGTATTGTTGAGGGACAGGTTGATTTGACCGTTATTGAACTTGTTAGTGATCTGGGGAGATCTATGAGTTGCTTTTCTGTGCTGTGAGGCGTCCTGATTTGTTGGTTATGGGCACACGTGGTGCAGTTCTATTGGGGATTCATAGTGGAAGTCGAACGGGAAAAGTAATTGAGTGTTGGTAAATGGAGTGTTGGCTATGACCTATCGGGTTGCGTGTCGTATGTTGTTTGTTTCACCGTGGGTGTAATGAATTGCTTTGGTTTCAAACATCAAAAAAATTGTGCGTGGCTGTTGATTTTGAGCATAGCGACTTGAGGTGTTTTATGTGTAACAGTGTTTGGATAGGATTGCGCATTGTAGCGAGGTTACGTGGAGTTATGACCCTACGGGTTAGATTTAGGTATTCTATTTCTATGATGTGAGATAGGGTCTCAGCCTTGTGTTGTAATGGTACTGATGAGCTTAAGGTACAGCTCTTTCGTTTGAGTCAATTGTCATGATCTGAGTATGTTCGGACCATCTCTTATTGGTGCGTGTATTATGCAAGTTGTGGCTTAAGCCTGTATTGAGGTGTCATATCACCAGAGTGGTGTGTTGGATTCGAGGTGATTGTTGGAGTCGTTAAAGAATACGAACAGATTTGATTTCAGCTTGTTAGAAGGATAATATCGAGGTTCGGTCGGGAATCTGTTGTGATATTAGTCAAAGGGAAGTGGCTTCATGAATGGTTGATCTGAGGAATGGTTACGGTCTATCGCGTGTTTCATTTATCATTGGTAGTATATGAAAATGTTGGAATAAGACTTCAGCTAATAAGAGGTTTTCTATCAGTATTTGGTTATTGTGGCAACTGTGGTGAGTAGAAGCTATCATTTCGAGTGTTTGGATTATGTGGTATATCAGATGGTCTCACCTGGGGTTGCAGGTATGGGATATTACAGCTGGTTCGGGTTTATTGCGAATGTAGACGTGAGGTTCTGATCGTGTGTATGATTTCGGAAAGTGCAATGTGGTTCTACGGTTTGTGGCCTAGATAGATAGTGAGATTTTAGCTATATTGTGTTATCAGACTTATGCGAGATAGGGTGACGTGGGGTCACCCCGGGTATATGCTTGGTAAGGTCATTCAGCTATTGGTTGGCTTCTAGGATAACTCTGGGTACGCTCGAGGACGAGCGTTTGTTTAAGTTAGGGAGGATGTGATGACCTGACTCGTCATCTCATATGCTATTGCTCCGTTTCCCCCATTTCATGCTTCTTCATGTTTCGTTATCGGTATGTGGTGTGTTAGAGTTGATTTGGATTGGTTTTGATAAGAAACGAGATACTTAGTCTCTTTAAGGAAGACTTAAGTTGGAAAAGTCAATCGGACATTGACTTATGAGTTATAGGGCTCGGATGTGATTTCCGGTGATTCGGTTAGCTTCGGGAGGTGATTTGTGACTTAGGAGTGCGATCAGAATTGATTTTGGAGGTCCGGTGTAGAATTAGGCTTGAATTGGCAAAGTTAGTATTTTGGCAAATTCCGGTTGATAGGTGAGATTTTTATCAGAGGGTCGGAATGGAATTCCGAGAGTTGTTGTAGCTTCGATATGTGATTTGTGATGTGTGTGCAAAATTTCAGGTCATTCGGACGCCGTTTGGTTGGGTTTTTGATCGAATGCGTGTTTCGGAAGTTTTTAAAGAACTTAGGCTTGAATCCGATGAGAATTGATGATTTTAGTGTTGTTAGACGCGTTTTGATGATTGGAACAAGTTTGAATAATGTTTTAAGTCATGTTGGTTCTTTTGGTTGAGGTCCCGGGGGCCTCGGGGTGATTTCGGATGGCTAAACGGAAGTTTGAGACTTAGAATTTTGCAGCAGAAATTTGCAGGCCATGTTTTGCCTTCGCGTTCGCGTGTGGTCCATCGCGTTCGCGGAAGGCTATTTTTTTTAACATCGCATTCGCGTGTATGGCTCCGTGTTCGCTTAGAAGGGGCCTGGGGTCCTACCGATTTTATTCATTGCGTTCGCGACCATGGGGTCCGCGTTCGCGTAGGAGGAGCAGCTTGTGCATCGCGTTCGCGGTCAAATGGGCGCGTTCACGTAGTGGAGCCCGCTGAAGCTTTGCATTCGCGGGAAGTACACCGTGTTCGCGAAGGGTTATTTTGGTCAATGATATTTTTTAGGCATCGTGAACGCGAGAAGGCTTCAGCGTTCGCGTAGAAGGAATTGGCACCTCGGCAGAAGGGTTTTTATATTATTTCCTCTACGAGCCTATGTCATTTTTCCACCATTGTTGAGTATTTTAAGAGCTTTTTGGTAGAGATTGAAGAGAATTTTGACGGTAATTGATTAAAGGTAAGTCTCGTGACCTAGAAACGTCATTTTTTTTAAGAATCAACCTTTAATTCTTGGAAATTTGGGTAAAAATTGGAAGAACTAGGACTTCATTTTTTAAATGAAAATTTGGGATTTGAAAGGGCATTTGAACCCCGATTTTGGTAAATTTGATATATATGGACTCGTGGCGAGACGAGGAATCCGGTAATGTGAGTTTTGTAATTTTTCAGGAAGTGGGCCCGGGGCTCGGGTTTTGCTAGTTTCGAGATTTTACTATATTTTGATTGTTTTCGAGTGGGTATTGTTCCTTTGGCATAGTGTGATGTATTCGCTCTGATTTTGGTTAGATTCGACGCGCGTGGAGGCCGATTCGAGAGGCAAAGGCATTGCTATCTAGAGATTTTACCGGTTCGAAGTGAGTAATACTTGTAAATGATATCCTGAGGGTTTGAAACCCCGGATTTGCACATCATAGTGCTGTATTGTGGTGACTTGCATGCCAGGTATGAGCGTAGGGTAGAGCACCGTTGGGGATTGTAACTTGGTCCGTCCCAGTTGCGATTTTACTGCGTATTGACTGAAACTTACTTGATGCTATCATGATTTGGGTTGATTGCCATGTTTTGGGCTTCGTGCCGATTATTTGAATCATTTAGGGATTGACATCACTGTTTTGCATTACTTGCATATTATTTTGATCTCGGTCCAAGGTTTTAAATGTTGTTTCGCAAACTCAGCCATTTTTCTGAGATTTGAAAACTTAAACAACATATTATTGACGTTTTGAACTGAGAACTGTTATTTTGATATTGCCCAAGTGGCTTATGTGCATTTTTGAACTAAGCATGGATCGGGTTGTGCACCACAGCAGTGTTATATGTGCATTTCTGGACTGAGGATGGATCGGGTTGCACGCCACAGTGGTGGGATATTGATATTGTGCTTGGGCTGTAGGAGCCCCTCCGGAGTCTGAACCCCCACAGTGAGCGCGGGTACCCAAATGGATCGGGTTGCGCGCCGCGGCGGTCATATGCATTGCATTGCATTCATGCATTAGTTCCTATTTGTACTACGTGTCATGACATTCAGCACTCGCATTTCATTGGCATCCATGCTACTTCTTGCACTGTTGACCAGATACCCTGGTGTTATTTGTTGGTGGAGTGCTGTACCCAAAGGGCTGACTTGTGTGCTGACTTGCACTGTCTGTTTTGCATTCATTTGCTTAAATTGTCGGAAAAGGATATTTTCAAAGAGGATTTTAACTGAGCCAGATATTTTCTAAAGGATTTTCCCGATTTTTACTGTCTTCTCAAAGGGTCGTACTGTCCTATATAGCATGATGGAGTGCTCTTACGTGATTTCTTGCCGCTCAGTTATTATTTACTCTTATTACTCACTGGGTTAGAGTACTCACTTTACTCCCTGCACCTCACGTGCAGTTGCAGGTATTGTTTACCCGGTAGCGGGTTATTAGCGAACTGAAGGTATTACTATTGTAGCTGAGCAAGGTGACCGCCAGCGTTCGCGGAACCGAACTTCATCTTTTGAACTCTAGATTCTATTTTATATATATTATTGGCTCTGTAGTAGTGTTCAGTCTTCTTTAGATGCTCGTGACTTGTTACACTCCGGTTGGATTCTGTTGGGCTGTAATTAACAGTTTTTAATATCATTAAGTTGTATTTTCTATTTATTTATGTTTAATAATTGTTAAAGAGACGATGTGGGTTAGTTGGCTGGCCTTGTCTTTACGAGAGGCGCCATTACGACCGGGTTTGGAAATTGGGTCGTGACATAAAAAAACCCTACATTTAGACAACAGTTTAATAGAATAACATTCATATTCATATTCGCACACAACTAATACAGAAAACACATGAATGCAAACCTTCTCTTCATATGGATACACACTAAAATTATGAATTTTTTGCGCATACTCAATTCAATCTAGACCATTGTCTATTCGGTGATTTCATAACCATTTATGCATCAACCTCTTTCTCACCTATTTGCATGGTTGTTCAGTCATATCTTTCAGCCGAAAAACCTTATTTACCATAGCACTATCATGCCACTATATAATTTAGCGATTCAACTCATCTTTTTTTTTTTCAGCATAAAGATCATCAGTACTTATTTGAAATGAAGGCATATTATATTATTTGTTTTTCTCTGCTTGTACAATATTGGTCTCTTTTGAGTTTATGGGATATGAAGTCGAGTCTGAATTTAAAGGATGTTGCCTACTTAAACATAGAGTGTCATTCATTATTGAAATTGTATGAAATACTTCTTTTTGCCTCGCAGTTAGATCAATCAGTTGCATCTTAAAAATTGTTCTATTTCTAGAAGCAATCCAACTATTAAAATATAGAGAGGGTTTAATGTTTAAAGCTTTTATACACGAAAGCTGAAGCGCAATATTTGAAATCATATTTCACAGATCTTCATAGTAGTACTTGCCAATGTAATGCTTTTAATTCCACGTATAAATATTTGTATTGTATAACGGAAAGCATAGATTCGAAGAAGTTTATGAAATAAATTTAAAATCTATTGATTCTAAAAAACATTTTTTATCTCTTACCTTGTTTACACGACTTTCACATGAGTCTCTTTGTCGCGACCCAAATCCCGCACTAGTTGTGATGGCGCCTCTCGTGAAGACAAGGCCAGCCAACTAACCCAATTCATCTCTTTCAAAGTAATAAAACATAAATGGATAGAAAAATGTGACTTAATGATATTAATTAGCAAAATTTACAATCCAACACAGCCCGACTGGGATGTCACAAGTCACGAGCATCTAAGAAGTCGGAACACAACTACAGGGCCAATAATATATAAAATAAAATTTGGAATCAAAAGATGAAGTCCGGTGCCGCGAACGCTGGCGGTCACCTTGCTCAGCTACAATAGTAATACATTCAATCCGCTAATAACCCGCTACTTGGTGAACAATACCTGCAACTGCACGTGAGGTGCAGGGAGTAAAGTGAGTACTCCAACTCAGTGAGCAATAAGAGTAAATAATAACTGAGCGGCAAGAAATCACGTAAGAGCACTCCATCATGCTATATAGGACAGTACAACCCGTTGGGAAAACAGTAAAACCGTGAAAATCCTTTAGAAAATATCTAGCTCAGTTAAAAATAACCTCTTTTAAAAATATCCTTTTCCAACAGTCAAGCAAATGAATGCGTAATCAGATAGTGCAAGTCCGCACATAAGTTAGCCCCTCGGGCACAGCACTCCATTAACAAATAACACCAGGGTATCTGGTAAACAGTGCAAAAAGTAGCATGTATGCCAATNCAGCCCGATCCATTTGGGTACCCGCGCTCACTGTGGGGGTTCAGACTCCGGAGGGGCTCCTACAGCCCAAGCGCAATATCAATATAACACCGCTACGGCGTGCAGCCCGAGCCATCCATATATCCAGAAGTCACTATATCACTGCTGCGGCGCGCAGCCCGATCCATGCTCAGTCCAGAAATGCACATAAGCCCCTTGGGCATTAATAAAATAGCAGTTCTCAGCTCAAAACGTTAGTAAAATATCATTTAAGTTTTTCAAATCTTAGAAAGATGGCTGAGTTTGCGAAAAAAGTATTTAAAACCTTGGACCGAGATCAAATAATATGCAAAGTAATGCAAAAACAGTGATATCACTCCCTGAAGGATTCAAATAATCGGCATGAAGCCCAAAACATGGCAATCAGCCCAAATCATGATAGCATCAAGTAAGTTTCAGTCAATTACGCGGTAAAATCAACAATCGGGACGGACCAAGTCACAATCCCCAACGGTGCTCTACCCACGCTCATACCTGACATGCAAGTCACCACAATACAACACTGTGATGTGCAAATTCGGGGTTTCAAACCCTCAGGATATCATTTACAAGTATTACTCACCTCGAACCGGTGAAATCTCTAGCTCGCGATGCCTTTGCCCCTCAAATCAGCCTCCACGCGCGTCGTATCTAACCAAAATCAAAGCGAATATATCACAATATGCTAAGGGAACAATACCCAATCGAAAATAATCGAGAAATAGCAAAAATCTCGAAATTAGCAAAACCCGAGCCCCGAGCCCACTTCTCAAAAAATTACAAAACTTACATTACCGGATTCCTCGTCTCGCCACGAGTTCATACATACCAAGAACTCCCAAATCCGAGCTCAAATGACCTATCAAATTTCAATTTGAAATATCAAAAACGCAAGCCCTAGTCCATCAATTTTAGGCTTAATTCCATGAATTTCTAGGTTAATTTCACATAATAATCATATTTTAAGTTCAAAAATCTTACCTCCAATCGTTTCTCCTTGAATCCCTCTTCAATCTCCACCAAGAAGCTCTTAAAATGATCAACCATGGAGGAAAAATGACCCAAAATCGCGGATGAAATGAAATTATAACATTCTGCCCAGCACTGTAATTCCTTCTTCGCGTTCGCGTACACTACCCCGCGTTCGCGAAGGCCAATCTCCCAAACCCTTCCCGTTCGCGTAGCTTGCCTTCGCGTTCGCGTAGAGCAAATGCCCCTCAGGCCCATTTTCCTTCTCCGCGTTCGCGGTTACTCTCCCGCGTTTGTGTAGCTCCTTGACCCACAACTACGCGTTCGCGACTACACCATCGCATTCGCGAAAGCCAAAATCACAGCCTCCCACTTTTCCTCTTCGCGTTCGCGAAGAAGGAAACTAGATACCAGCAACCAACAGTTCAAAAGTTTCCAAAAATGACCCGTTGGGCATCCGAAACACACCCGAGGCCCCCGGGACCTCAACCAAAAAGCACCAACATATCTTAAAACATTATCCAAACTTGCTCGAATCATCACAACACCTCAAACAACATCAAATTACTCAAAACTCATCGAATTCAAGCCTAAGTTTCTCAAAACTTTCGAAATGCACTTCCGATAAAAAACCCGACCAAACAACGTCTGAATGACCTGAAATTTTGCACACATATCCAAAATCACCTAAAAAGCTACATCAACTCTCGGAATTCCATTCCGACCCTCGGATCAAAATTTCACCTATCAACCGGAATTTGCCAAAATACTAACTTCGCCAATTCAAGCCTAATTCTACACCGGACCTCCAAAATCAATTTCGATCGCACTCCTAAGTCAAAAAACATTCCCCGAAGCTAACCGAATTACCGAAAATTACATCCAAATCTTTCAACTCATAAGTCAACGTCCGGTTGACTTTTCCAAAACAAGCCTTCCTTAAAGAGAGTAAGTGTCTCATTTTCTACCAAAACCAGTCCAAATCAGCTCTAACACACCAAATACTGATAATGAAATATGAAGAAGCATAAAATGGGGGAAACGGAGCAGTAACACATGAGACGATGGGTCGGGTCGTCACACTCTTCTTGCATTCGCAGTGTTAGTATACCACATTGCTCCTGTATTAATTTAAGAAGTTGAACCTTCCAATTCATTATTACCATAAATAGATAAATCAATATACGACAAATATATTAAAAAGTCAAAAGCATGCAACAAAGGTAAACTTATATCTCATTTTTTTTCCAGTTAGTATCCAAAAGAGTTCAAATATATTCTTAAAGGTAAAGTTTTGTGAATGATTGAGCCAATTAAGATGCAAGAAAGAGGACACATAAAGTTTCAAGATCAATAATAATCGGAGTTGAAAAAATAATATGTCACATAGAAAACATGTTCTTTATTCTCTTTTTCCAGTTAATATTCAAAAGAGTTCAAATATATTGTTAGAGGTAAAGTTTGGTGAATGATTGAGCCAATTAAGATGTAAGAAAGGAGGAGACATAAAGTTTCAAGATCAATAATAATTGAATTTGAAAAAATAATATATTTCTTGTCAATAAATTCGCCAGTAAATCAAAAAGATGATAAGTAAATCTGAAAAAAGAGAACAACATTCCTGTTTTCTATGTGACAAACTTCAGATTTCATGCCTACAACCACGGACTGGATCGTCTTCTTTCACAGTCTGTAATCGGCGTTGGTGGTTCTTAGATATGGTCATCATTTGTACAAATTTCTTACCATTCCTAGCAATGAAAATAGTAGAACAATCTATGGTTCTTCAATCTGGTCATCATTCGATGAATTTAGATGGGTTTTAAACTTCTCTCAAGAAGAAAATAGAGAAACTGATCTCTCCAGCAGTTTTCGTTGTTATCCTTTTTGTGAGCTTAGGTTTTCAATGTCGTGGGATCATGGGGGTTTCTTATCTTTTAATTTAATGTAAGTAAATAATATGGAATTCAACTATAGATTTTTAACAAAGAAGCAGGGAAAAGAATGAAAAAAACAGTCGTTCATTATTTTTTATACTGTAACGGGTATTTTTTCCTAAATATGCAATTTATAAATTTTAATCTTAAATTGAATTTCTTTTTTAGAGAGAGAAAAAAGGTGTACTTTTTACATTTAAAAAAAAAATTAAAATTCCAACAAAGTTGGAGAGTTGTCCAAAAAATTGACATGTGTCAATTTAATATTATGACACTTGTCATCATAACAATTTTTGTCTCTCCTATTATATACAAATAGGTTACCTGGGAATGATGGTATTAGTTTGGCACAAAGTATCAACGTTAGGGCAAAAACGATGAGAACCTTTACACATATGAGAGATTTGTATATTTCTAAAGTATTTTCCTAAGTTCTCCCAACTTAGACGCAATGAATATGATGGAATAGCTTAATTTAGTCTAAATATTTGGACAGAAAGATAAAACTAATAAATTTTTTATTCCCAGTAAAAGGTATTTTAATAGCAATTGATGTTCATTTGTCGTTAACATTTTCGTTTAATAAAAGATATTTTAATATCAATTTATGCTTATTTGTTGCTAATAATTTTATTTAAAAAATTATTGAGTGGCTATTCATTTATTGTCGCTAATTATTTGCAACTAAAAGTCTCTTTTGTAACGTTAAATTTTTTTTACCCACAAACACCATTAGAAACCAAGAAAAGTAGCATTGTACCAAAAAAAGTCACACGGAAAGATGCTGGATAAAATTTGTACGGGTCAGAATCCGACCCCATGATAATTAACGGAGTTAATCTCGTCTTGAGCTAATCCATAATTAATAAGTGGTATGACCGCTTATTCATAACATTACTTGACTCTTATTCGGTTTGATCAACGAGGGCACGGCCCATCCACCCCCATGGGGGCGAAACCCCAGCGTGGCCACGGCCACTTGCTGCTAGCTCACGGAGCTCACAACTATAAATACTAAAAGAGGGAGCCCTAGTAAGGGGGGCTTCTTCTTCACCACTATTCACAAAAGAGAGAAAGGAGAGACAAAGATACCTATCTTATGGGAAGATGAAACACCATTGTAAGGTTCTGAACCTCTTCATAGAGAGGCAAGCCAAACCAATATTATCAATAAAAGTTGTTAATGTTTCTTCTCCTAAACTTGAGTACTTATTATCATTTCTTTCATTTGGTCTAATGGATTATTACGATTTGCTATGATTTTCTCGTAATTCATATATATATATACTATTTTCTACTCATAAAGTGTGTGATAACTTTTGAGAAAATAATTTGGCGCCGTCTGTAGGAATTTCCTAGCAAAATCGCGTAGTTCTTCCCTGGACCAAAAGGAAAGAAACGTCGGAAAAGAGAAAAAAAAAGAGAAGAACAACCCCGCTCGAACAAGCCAAATCGGCATCTCGGATAAGGGGAACTCGAAGATCTCAAATCAAGATCCAAGTCCTCTCTCTCTCCGATCTCCGATAGTGTGAACACGAAGAAGAAGCCCCTCCTAAGGGAGTATCACTGTAAGAAATCTCCCACATCCCTGATACGGGCTCCGGCTAGGAAGCGGCACGGAAGTATCTCGAGCCGAGAGTCGTCTCAAGACAACCTACATACCCCGATTGGGAAGATAACGTGTAAGCTGCCCAAGGTCTCGAATCAAAACCGAGCTTCAGCACTTAATACCCACAACACAATACTCAGGCTATGCGCCTTCGCCATCAAAATTGAGAAAGTTCAACAACGGTTGAACTGGGACTCAGGCTATGCGCCTTTGCCATCAAAATTGAAAAAATTCAACTATGGTTGAACCAAGACTCAGGCTATGCGTTCGCCATCAAAATTGATAAAGTTCAACAACAATTGAACTGGGACTCAGGCTATGCGCCTTCGCCAACAAGTTCAACTATGGTTGAACCAAGACTCAGGCTATGCGCCTTCGCCATCAAAATTGAACAAGTTCAACTATGGTTGAACCAAGACTCAGGCTATGCGCCTTTGCCAAAAAGTTCAACTATGGTTGAACCAAGATCCAGGCTATGCGCCTTCGCCAACAAGTTTAGCTATGGTTGAACCAAGACTCGGGCTATGCGCCTTCGCCATCAAAATTGATAAAGTTCAACAACAGTTGAACTGGGACTCAGGCTATGATCCTTTACCAACAAGTTCAACTATGGTTGAACCAAGACTCAGACTATGCGCCTTCGCCATCAGAATTGATAAAGTTCAACAACAGTTGAACTGGGACTCAGGCTATGCGCCTTCGCCAGCAAGTTCAACTATGGTTGAACCAGGACTCAGGCTATGCGCCTTCGCCATCAAAATTGATAAAGTTCAACAACAGTTGAACTAGGACTCAGGCAATGCGCCTTCGCCAACAAGTTCAACTATGGTTGAACCCAGACTCAGGCTATGCGCCTTCACCATCAAAATTGATAAAGTTCAACAACAGTCAAACTAGGACTCAGGCTATGTGCCTTCGCCAAAAAGTTCAACTATGGTTGAACCAAGATCCAGGCTATGCGCCTTCGCCAACAAGTTCAACTATGGTTGAACCAAGACTTAGGCTATGCGCCTTCGCCATCAAAATTGAACAAGTTCAACTATGGTTGAACCAAGACTCAGGCTATGCGCCTTCGCCATCAAAATTGATAAAGTTCAACAACAGTCGAACTGGGACTCAAGCTATGCGCCTTCTCCAAAAAGTTCAACTATGGTTGAACCAAGATCCAAGCTATGCGCCTTCGCCAACAAGTTCAACTATGGTTGAACCAAGACTCAGGCTATGCGCCTTCGCCATCAAAATTGATAAAGTTCAATAACAGTTGAACTAGGACTCAGGCAATGCGCCTTCGCCAACAAGTTCAACTATGGTTGAACCAAGACTCAGGCTATGCGCCTTCGCCATCAAAATTGATAAAGTTCAACAACAGTCGAACTGGGACTCAGGCTATGCGCCTTCTCGAAAAAGTTCAACTATGGTTGAACCAAGATCCATGCTATTCGCCTTCGCCAACAAGTTCAACTATGGTTGAACCAAGACTCAGGCTATGCGCCTTCGCCATCAAAATTGAACAAGTTCAACTATTGTTGAACCAAGACTCAGGCTATGCGCCTTCGCCATCAAATCCTACGATTTCGACCTCGCTCGAACCATAAGGCTAGACGCCTTCATCCTCAACTCTAACAAGTCCAACCATAGTTGAACCAGTACTCGGACCAAGCTCCCTCACCATTGAACTCAGCAAAAACCAACCGCCAACGAATCAAGGCGCGGGTTAGGCACCCTCGCCACTCAAGTAAGTACGCCCAACTCGAACTAAGATTAGGGGCACATAAAGTTCGGCCCCGATCAAACTACAAGGCCGTATTTTTTATCACCACGGCCAGTAGTTCGATCGCGCCCGAACTGGGACTAAGGCTAAGCACTGCTATAGCCAAGCAACGGCTCCGACTCGCTCACCCCGAGTCGAAGAAAAGAAGTCATCAACAATCAAAAACTAACATGCCTACCAGAGAAACTCAAAGGAAAATCACCCCTTCGAACGCACGCAAAGAAAAATCCAAGGGGGAAAAAGGGACGTACAAAACAGATACAAGGCAAACAACAGAAAGGAAATCTCATTTATCTACAAAGCTAATTGCGGGTCATCCCCGCTTATACCTGGACAAGTCCGGACAATAAAAAATAAGAAGAAGAAAAACAAAAAAAACAAACGCCAAATGGCGAACAAGACAAGAAAAATGCATAACTTTTTACTCGGCGCCATCCGCGCCACCATCTGTGCCATCGTCAGCCTCTGGCATTGCCGCATTAAAACCATAGTCAATACGTGCCTCACGAGCCTTTTTACGTGCTCCCTCGAAAGCAGCTTCATCCACAATGCCAGTCTCCCACAAATTCTTATATACATCACGTTGGGCCTCAGCAAAAACCCAAAGTTTGCGAGCCTGGCTGGAAGAAGCGGCCTGGTCCCGTAGGCGCTAATTCTCTTCTTCCAAGGCCGTATTTCGGTCCGCCATAACTTGGGCATCCTGCTTAAAAACACCAATCCACTCCTCGAGGTTCGCTTCTCTAAAAGCCGCAGCAGCCCTCACCAGTGCCAGCTGGGACTCGCGCGCGTGGATGAACTCCTTCAGCGCCTCAGCCCTCGACGAGGCATCCCTCACCTGAAGCTTCAAAGCTGCGACTTCACCCTCCAACGCAGTCATTTTCCCGCTCCACGCCATTGCGGCCTCCGTCGCCTTAGCTTGGCCTTGGCGTTCACATTCAGCTGCAGCCCTCTTCCCCGCCTCGAGCTCCTCGTCCTTCCAGCGGAGCTGCTCCTCAAGAGCACTTATTCTGTCAAGTGCTTGCTGCATATGAAGCTCTCGCCTCGCCAGTTCCTCGACCAGGGCCCGGCTACGGGGATCATTCCTCAAGCGCGCTGCATCTCCCGGAATCGATCTCGGCAACGACGATATTTCTCCAACGCCCGCAAAAATATCCCCGAGCGGATGTTAGCTCGACGGATGCTCTCCACCTCCAACAAATAAGACTGCAAAGCAAAGGCAACGATTTGGATAAAAAGCAAACTAAGGCAAAGAAGAAGCAAACCGACGTCATATTACGTACCCTCAAGCCCATTACGGCCACCTCATTCATCAGCCCGATATCCGTGACGTCCCTCAACGATGCATTCTCGACCTCCGAGCATAGCAGCCCAAACTGTGGCACCAAACTCTCCCCTTGGAGCAATAACTTCAAATCCGTGGGGACCTCGATGAGGGGAGACCTCCCCTATGCACGCACCGCCGAATTTGTAAAACCTTCCCGGAACATGCGGACGTCATCAGTGTCCAGATCAGATCCGGACTCATACTCATCTCCTGCAGCATCTCTTCCTCCTTCCACCACTAGCAAGGTAGAATCACCCGCCGTAACCAACAACGGAGCACTTGAATCGCCAACCTTAGCAGCCGCTGAGGAACTACCTCCCATCTCAGCGACTGGAGCCACCAATTGAGTCACCGAAGCGATGGTATCATCACGGCCTAAGCCAACCGGGGCAACCCCCACTGTTTGTTCACTCTCAAGGGCGGGCGCTACAGCCGCACTCTCTTCCGCATTGCCGGAGGGGAGTCCAAGTTAATTACCATAGGAGGATCCAGTGTGAACACGACCCTGCACCTAATTAACGGCCTTTTCTCCTCCCCGTCTGATGGCAATTTTGCTCTAGGGCGCACAACCCTCGATAGCCCCTCGTCCTGAAGTGCGGCCCGTGGTGGAAAAGGAGCCGCTGAAGATTCAACTGATGCCGCCCTTGGTACATGGCGTAGCACCGGTGCTGCAGTAAGCCAAGCAATTGCACCCGGTCGCCGGAAGGCCAACTGAGGAGCCCTGACACGGCGTTCCCTCCTTGTCACAGAAAAGCAAAGTTGATAAATAAAATTGAATCAAAGCAGAACAAAAGAAGAAATCAACTTCTTACCTGTAGCAGGCCTACGACCATGCATCCCCCAGAAAGATGCCAACGTGCGTATCCCCTCGGTATGGGGGAGCACGGCCTCGACCCACCCACGTATCACAGCTAACGGAGCCGGCGATGACTTTTCGGCTACAAAATTGACACGAGTGAACGCTTACGAGTACAAGACGTAAGAAAAGGTATAAAGGAGAATTCGACGATTAAGGAACTTACGTGCATGATTCCAAGCGTCTGGGAACCCAGTGGGGCACGCCACTAAATGTGCAGTCCTGATGTAGAAGAAATGCTCAAAAGGGCGAGGGTCGACCTCATCATCCAGTGTCGCAGTCAGACCCCTCGACCCACGAGGGCACGCCCGAATCATGGTACTACAAATTCTCTGGGGAGCGTAGAGACTAAGCACATGTTGCAGCGTGACCACCCTACTGTCCAGTTCCGCATATTTAATAAATATTGCCAACAATTTGTAGAGAGAGGAAGTGAGCTGACCCGGGCATACTCCGTAATAACGACAGAAATCCACCGCCAGCATTGGGAGCGGGATCTTAAACCCCAACCTGAAGGGATAGGCGTAAAAAATACAGTATCCCCTACGGTCAGTGTGGACCCTCTCCTCGCTTCTAGCAAGAACGATGTCTGCATGGATGGGGATGACCCCATGTTCCCGAAGTCGGGCTATCCCAATTTCCCCCATTAACGGGGCTTCATCCACCGGATCCTCCCCACTATCGATAGTGAAATCAGTCACTGAGCCTCCGGGCCGAGGCATTATCTCGTCAATCGATGGAACTTCACCAGTCTCCACCTGTTCTGCACCTCCCATTGCCGGAGATGACCCTTCAACTACCGGAGAATTGACCGGAAAATCCATCGTAAGAGCATCGTGGGAAAAACTGCCTGCCATTGTTGATTTACTAACAAAAAAGGGATAAAGTTTGGTGGAAAAAACGAGAGTTATAACGGTCAAAGAAAGAAAGATGAAGGTGGGTCAGCAGGAAAAAAAAGTTTCTTCAGAATCACTCTCAGATGAACAATGAAAATATGAGAAGCGAATACCTCAGCCCACCTTTATAGGCAACATAAATGGCTTTCGCGAAACCCAATAGCCATCATTAACTACATGACCAACCGCAAAACGGTTCGGTTCTATAGAAACGTGTGTCATTATGACAAGCTTCACGAAGCGACTTCTCAGTCATCCACCAGCGTCTCGCCGTCGAAATGATTGCAACGGCCTGCGAACGCTGAAAGAATGCTCCGTGCGCCTTCAAAACTTTGGACGTTACCAGATACGTACCAAGCGTACACTTATTTCCCTCGGCCGCACCGCATACGGCTCGTCCTCCGTAGTCGACGATTATGATCCCAAACAAATGTGAGGGTCAGAGCGTAACGAAGTTCGATCTCGCTCGAATTGAGTTAAAAGGTCATGTACCTTCGCCGCTAAGAAGCGTTCAGTCTTGATCATAGGACGACTTGATAACATGATAACAAAACACTAACATTCTACAAGGTTTAGGCCATTGCCAAAGGGAATCCGGTCTCGACCAAAGCAACAGTCGACCTCCCTATTCGAGTTTCTCAAACCACAGTCGATGAAGTCTGCTCATCGAGCTCGGCCGAAGCACGATCTCAATAAGCGGAGGGACTAACTGTATGGGTCAGAATCCGACCCCACGATAATTAAAGGAGTTAATCTCGTCTTGAGCTAATCCATAATTAATAAGTGGTATGACCGCTTATTCATAACATTACTTGACTCTTATTCGGTTTGATCAATGAGGGCACGACCCATCCACCCCCCATGGGTGTGAAACCCCAGCGTGGCCACGGCCACTCGCTGCCAGCTCACGGAGCTTACAACTATAAATACTAAAAGAGGGAGCCCTAGTAAGGGGGGCTTCTTCTTCGCCACTATTCACAAAAGAGAGAAAGGAGAGACAAAGATACCTATCTTATGGGAAGATGAAACACCATTGTAAGACTCTGAACCTCTTCATGGAGAGGCAGACCAAACCAATATTATCAATAAAAGCTGTTAATGTTTCTTCTTCTAATCTTGAATACTTATTATCATTTCTTTCATTTGGTCTGATGGATTATTACGATTTGTTATGATTTTTCCGTAATTCATATATATTATTGTTTTATACTCATAAAGTGTGTGATAATTTTTGATACCCACAAACACCATTAGAAACCAAGAAAAGTACCATTATACCAAAAAAAGTCACACGGAAAGATGCTGGATAAAACTGTTTGTAAAAAATAGTGTGACGAGTTTGAAGTTATTGTTGGGCGGAGGGTACAAAAGATACATAGCGGACCAGAATATAATTAAAGAATTTTATAGTGGTGAAGAGGAGATCGATTGATGTATTTTGGGTAAAATGGGTTAGACTGAAGGAAGATGTTATTGGGGGGAGGGGTGAGTGGTGGCACTAGAGTAGATGGAGAAGACAAAAATGGAGAATTAGGGATTGGGACTATCATTTGAAATTAAGGGTGTATTTGTAATAAATTTTTCTTGAAAATAAGTGGTTTTATCACTTATTTTTTTATGTTTGAATGGTGAGTGAAATTGTTTTTTCCGAAAAATATTTTTTAATGTTTGGTTAGAGAGTAAAAATATTTCTTTAGGAAAATAATTTTCTATGCTACTATCCTCACTTCCCCCTTCCCCCAATAGTCATGTTTCCTATGCTACTCTCCCAAATACTCAATGTTTTCATGTCACTATTTTCTTCAAAATTTAATTACTCTTTTAAAAATTCACATAAACCTGAAGAAACTAATATGCTGTTTTACTTTTTCACACAAGAACAACGTTAAAATTTGAGCTTCTTAGCTAAAAAGAAATACTCTTTTTCTTATCGAAACAAAACAAAAGTACTCTTTCTATAACATGAAAAAAAAATTACTCATTTTATTAAAATGAAAGAAAATAATTTTTCTACATCACAAAAGAATATACTAATTTTGTTGAGATGAAAAAAAATGCTTTATCAACAACATGAAAAGAAAGTACTCTAAATAATATTTTTATTTTAGGTTGAGGTGGGGGTCAGGGTATGGAGTGGGTGTAGGGGGTATGGTTGGGGTGTGAGTGGTTTTGGGGGTAGGTCGGTGGGATGAGAGTAGGGTGATGAGGTTTGTGGGGATGAGGAATAGGATGATGAAGGTTGAAAAAGAGTTTTGAAAAATATTTTCCCTTCTTTTGTATGGTAGGTTAAAACCGAACCAAAATCGTTAGCCGAATCGAAAAAACGACTTATTAACTTATTGGTATCGGGTTGTCGGGGTAACAGTTGATGAACGGATTGAAACTTTATAACTAACGGCTTACGGTTTAGGAGCGGATTACTCAATTTCTTTATTGGATAAACCGTTAAGCCGTTAAGAATTTTTATATTTATACTTTTATCCCTATGTATATGAAGTAACATTTGAAACCCAAAGGCCTAAAATCTAAATACCTAATTTAGACTAAAAAAATATTTGAGGTAGTGAGCATCGATGTAGGAATTTTATTCTAAAAAAGAAATATTTTAAGGATAAAATAATAAAAAAATATTCAAACTTAAAGTACTTATAAGCTAAAAATTTATAAGCTGGGGGTGACCAGCTTATGGCTTTTGACTTATTTTTGACTTATAAGCATTTGACTGATAAACACTTTTAATTTTACTAAATACGTAAATAAGCCGAAAAATGCTTTTTGACCAGCTTATAAGCTTAACCAAACACCCTCTAATATTTTTTATGTCTTCATAGAAGACTTTATTGATCGAATGATGTCCATTCATACCATACTGTCAGTATAAGTTTTTACTCAATACTTTCTTCCTGACCTCTAATTATTTTCTCCTCCCATGTGAACAATGAAAGAACGAGCAACACATGCTATTCATGATTGTTGTACCAAATTTTATAGTAGTACTTTATTGTTATACAAACTTATATCTCATTATCAAATTTTAAAAAAAACAAAACTAAGCCCTTTATAGTCGGTAAAGATCACTTTTATCTCACAATCGAAATTATTCACATTTGGTGGTCGTAAATATATATAAAGTTTTTTATATATATATAACACAAAAAGATGTATATATACAAAAAATATATAAAACATATATATTTTCATCTATTATTTTGAGAACGGTTATAGATTATTATTTTTCCTTTATAATGGGACTTTTGCATCTATACTCGATTTTGGGGTCACAATTGAACTTATACTCACTTTGCAAAAATATTTGCAAACCTACCACTTTACGATCAACTTCAGATTTATCGGGTCTGAAGTTAAAAACAAATTAGTCTGAAGTGAAAAAATTACACTTTGGATGCACTTAAGGCCAAATAGGCCTAAAGTGCAACCAATGGTTTCACGTACTTAAAGGCCAATAAATCTTAAGTGAAAATATTACAATTCAGATGCACTTAAGACCAAATAGGTCTGGAGGGCAACCAATGATTTAACGCACTTAAGGTCAATAAGTCTTAAGTGAAAATATTGCACTTCAGATGCACTTAAGGCCAAATAAGTCTGAAGTGCAGCCAACATTTGTCGGCACTTAAGGTCAAATAGGCATGAAATGCAAATTGCCCATAAACAGAAACTTGTTATTCGAATTTTAACAATCAAGTATACGATTTAACACCTAAATCTACTCCAAATGAGCTCAAATTTGAAACATAACCTCTTAATATCATCAAGGCAATTAAGAAAAAGAAGAAGAAGAAACCATAAGCAGTAGTAAAAAATATAAAGCGCCACAACAACTCAATACTATAAAATATTATAAACTACCTTAAAATATATTCACAAATACCATAAAACCACTGTCACGTGAAGAAGATGAATAAGAAGAAGAAGAAAGAGGAGGAGGAGTTGGAGAAATAAGTTTGAAGTTGTTTAAATTTTGAATACTAGTTAAAAAAAATTAAAAAGTAGATACAGGTTAAATGGCATTTGCATCTATACCTAGTTTTTGGATCACCTTATAACTTATACCCCGTTGCAAAAAAAATTTGTAAGCATACCCACTTTTTGCGTAAATTCAAATATACGGGTCTGAAGTAGCAAAAGCAATCACGCAAACTTCAGTTCATAGTGCAATGATAAACTTCAGTTCAATAAAACTACAACATGTTTTGGCTGAAGTTTTTGTTTTTGTTTTGTAATTGCTGAAGCATTCTGGGAGCTGAAGTTTGTTTTGTAATTACTTTGTATTTACTGAACTTCAGTATTCTAGGAGCTGCAATTTATTTTGTATTTGCTAAACTTCAGCATTCTAGGAGGTAAAGTTTTTGTTTGTATTTGCTGAACTTCAGCATTATAAGAGCTGAAATTTATTTTGTATTTGTTAAACTTTAGAATTTTAGGAGCTGAAGTTTTTATTTATATTGCTAAACTTCAGCATTCTTAGGAGCTCTTACAAAATTAATTGCAGCAACAAAGGAGAAGAAGACAAAAAAGCTTAGAATTATATATTGTCATTAGACTCCCTTATGGATTGTGGGTTGACATAATCTTGAAGGAATATAAGAAATGTTATCAAAAGTCTAACATACATAAATTATGAGATATCCGTCTTAGTTTTAGGATTGAGTCTTATTATGGGAGGTGTGCAAAATATTGAGACTTCTATTACAATACATCTGTCGAAGAAGAAAACAAAGGAGGATGAGGAGGAGGAGGAGGAGGAGGAGAAAAGGCCGGAAGTTTTTAAAAAGTGGGTACAAGTTAAAACTTTTTTAAAAAATGGATATAGGTTAAATGGGGGCGACCAAATAAGGTGCCCGTGCAATTACATGGTTAAATGGGGCCGTGCAATTTTTACCTTTATAATCGTAAAAATAATACGGTATAGCAAGTTTTCGGACTGATCATTCAAAAATAACAAGCGTTTACCAAGTCAACAAAAAATAGCCACTATTTTGCGACAACATAGACCGGTCCAGCATAATATACTGGAGTTCGGTGCACCTGTATATGAACTCCGGCATATTATACTGGACGGGTATACTTTGTTTGCTCCAGTATAATATACTGGAGACTAGAGCACCAGTGCTCCAAACTCCAGTATATTATGCTGGACTAGTATACTTGCTGGAACTCCAGTATATTATGCTGGAGTTCTAGTGTACTTATGTTGGAACTCCATCACATTATGCTGGAGTTCCAGCATACTTATCCTGGAACTCCATCATATTATGCTGGAGTTCTTGTATACTTATGCTAGAACTCTAGTATAATATGCTGGAGTTCAAGTATACTTATGCTGGAACTCCAGCATAATATACTGGCGTATTTTTTAGATTTTGAACAGTATTTTCGCTCAACTATAGCTTTACATGAAAAGTGGCTAAATTTCGATTACTTTTAAAACTAGCTATTTTTGAACGACCAATTGTAAATCTGGCTATTATTAAATTTCTTCCTTTATAATCAAGTTAAGGCCCAAGCCAGATCCCACCGTCTAGGGGGAGAAATTTAAAAATAGCCAGATTTACAACTGGTCATTCAAAAATAGCCTAGTTTCAAAAGTAATCGAAATTTACCCACTTTTCATGTAAAGATAAATCTGAACGAAAATACTGTTCAAAATTCGAAAAATATGTCCGCATATTATACGGGAGTTCCAGCATAAGTATGCTTGAACTCCCGCATATTATACGGGAGTTCCAGGATAACTATGCTGGAACTCCTGTATAATATGCGGGAGTTCAAGTATAATTATGCTGGTGTAAGGCCCCGTAAAATTTTGTGCTCAAAACCTAGTAGCTCGTAGTGCCAAGATCCGAACATGTGTTAGGAATGTGTAGAATTCTTCGTGATGAGCTTGTGAGCCGCGGTTCGGACCCTTTTTACTGATTTTGCACTTAAAAATCAAGAATCAAAATTTTCCAGAAAATTGCCATTATGCGGTCCAGAATACGATCGCAGATCAGGTATGCGGACCGTATTTCTGCCGCAGAGTTAACCAGTGAGTTAGTCGAAATTGATGTTGAAAATGCGGTCCATTATGCGATCGCATAATCCATATGCGGACCGCATAACCATCGTATAAATTCCTCAAGGAATTTTGAAGGTCAGTTCTGCGGTGCATTATGCAACCGCAGAACAGAAACCGCATTTCTGTCGCAAACCCAGGCAGAGAAGTCAGATTTTAGGAGCACTTCTGCGATCCATTATGCGGAACGCATTTCCACTCTGCGATCGCAGTATGCGACCGCAGACCTGACTCGGCTCCAGATTTTCTAATTTTTTAACCCGATCTCTTCTTCAATAAAATACCCCAACCCTTCATTTTTACACATTTTTCTGGACAAAACTAGAGAGAAGGGAGAGAGGGTTCTTGAGAGAGAAAGTCTCATCTTCATCAATTTGATTTTCCAACGTCGCCCAGACCCGGAGATTCTTGAGTATTATTTTCATCTCAATTCTTGCAGGTAAGGTTCCCAACCCCTTTTCATTGATTTTCAAATTTAAATAAAAGAGGGGATTCTCATGAACTGATTCTTGAAAATGGAAGTTTAAAATATTCATGCATGTCTATTAAAACCTAAAATCTAATAAGAGTAATTAGGTGGGAGTAAAGAACTGTGTAAAGGAGAGTTGATAACCTAAATATGTTTGGGTAGTGATTGTGAAATTTGGTTCTAAGAAATATGTATTAATTTGTGCACTAGATTGACGTTGCCCGGCTTTTTGGTAAAGTTGGAAGTAGATATTAAAAGGAAATTTGGCTCCAGGTATGTATGGCTAACTTTGATCTTTGTAGAATCGCCTTGTTTGGTGTACGAATGTTTGGTATGTGACATCTACGTGACTTATTCATGAAAATTATTGTGATTTGTATGATTGTGATTGTTGTGAAATTCTTGTGATTGGTTTGATTGAGTGTTGCGGTTAAGCCTTCCGATATAATGATGCAAGTAACTGGCAATAAACTAAATGCGTGATCGTGAAAGTGTTATGAGGTAAGAGTTGAGAAACAAATGATGGAAGAAAATCGTGAATGATGCAACTGGAATAACTGTGATAACTACATCTATCGCTTGTCGTTGTAATGTAAAGAACATGTGAGTTGTTGGATGTGAAGAAAAATAGTATTGATGGTTATGGAAATACTTGTAAATTGTTGTTGTTATTTCTTAAAAAGTGTTGTTGTTGATCCTTGTGAATTGTTGATTGTTGTTGTGTTGTTTGTGGATTGTGACTATACGGTAGGATCGGGTTGCGCGCCACAACACGAAGTCATAAGGTGTGGGTTGTGGTGATAAGGGTGGCCGAGGTAATAAGGGTGGAAAAGTGATCGAAATCACTATTGAAATAAACATTTGAGTAAATTGAGAAATCATTGGTGTGGAATTGTGGAAGGTGGAAAACAGGAGAGATTGAAAACTTGTTTGGCTTGATTGTTCCTTTCTTGTGCATTTGATTGTTGTTTCTATTATTGTTACCTACTTGTATATGGCTTGAGTTTACTTGGAGCAAGTTTGTTCATACATACCAGTACAATTCAACTGTACTGACGTCCCTTTTGCCGGGGGCGCTACGTTCGTGTTATGATTGTAGTTGGATCCATAGCAGGTACCCCAGTCCACCGACCGTAGCTCCTCATCACTCCCTGTCAGCTGAATTGGTGAGCCCCTTTCCTTTTGAGGCCCTGCGTGGCTCATGCCGCTTCTGTTTTGGATCTTGTTTTGATATTTGTATAAGGTATAGCCGGAGCCTTGTTACCGGCAAGTACTATATCATCCATTTTTCATGTTTAGAGGCTCCGTAGACAGTAAATGTGGGTTGCGAACTTATGTAAATACATATTTTGTATATTGGGCGATGAAAGTTGTAAACCTCATTAAGTGACTATGTATGTTTTGTAAAAATGATGTTTTAATTATAAATGACTATTTTCTTTGATTAATGGACAATGAAAATACGGGGTACGCGTGGGATAGAAAAGGCACCCAGGTCCGCTTGACTGGGGATACCCGGTCGAGCGCCGGTCATATCCCACGAATTTGAGGCGTGACAGCTGGAGCTCCCGCATAATATACTTGAGTTCCAGCAAGTATAAATGTCCAGTATAATATACTGGAGTTTTGAGCATCGGTGCTCCAGTCTCCCATATATTATACAGGAGTCAGCAAAGTATACCGGTCCAGCATAATATGCTGGAGTTCGTACACAAATGCATCGAACTCTCGTATATTATACGAGACCGGTCTCTGTTGCAGCAAAATAGTGGCTATTTTTCATTGATTTAGTAAACGCTAGCTATTTTTGATTGACCAATATAAAAACTGGCTATACCGTGCTATTTTTACCTGACTAGGGCATGTTGGTGGCCCAAGAGCGAAGGTGCAACTTTGGAAATCTTCCTCACAGTATACTTAATTAAATAATACATACACTAAAAACTACTATATCAATAATTGTTGTAGTTATTTGCAATTTAAATAGCTAGATCACATTATCATAAGCAAATATCTTCACATCCCCATAACTCATCGCCATATAAGATATAAGTTTCAGTTTTTGATTAAAAATCCAAAAAAACCACAAAAATAAAATAAAAACAAAATAAAAAAAGAACAAGAAAGAAAAACATATCTTCCTTCCCTATTATTTTTCCAGAACAACAACATATATCATAAAATCAAATCCCTTTAAATCTTCAAAAAACGTCAATGGCAATTCCTCCATCTTTCTTGAATTCTTGATTCTATCTCTATCTCTCTCACATACACACACACGCGCGCGCGCACTTCAATTTTTGCTTGTCATTTCCCACATCCCCTCTTATTTCTAGTTGTTTTTCTTTGTTTTTTTCCCTGGATTTTCAAGATCCTCATAATCTTCTTGAAATGATAATTCAAAATTCCATCTTTATCATTTACAGTATATATTACATAGAAACGAGAAGAAATTTCTGGGTTCTTTTTTTTATTAGATTTTAAAAAAAAGTCTAATACGTCTCCATTTAAATCACTTGATCAAGAAGTGCTATCACAACTTTCTATTTTAACCTTTTAGGTTTTTTTTCCTTCTACT
>MU701408.1:6458-19497 GCA_026770625.1 Nicotiana glauca | reverse complement strand
TTTTAACCTTTTAGGTTTTTTTTCCTTTTACTATTTTATTTTTTTTTTTTTTTTTTTTGTGTGTGTCTGTGTAAAGAATGGCTTTTTATTTCATATGTAGGAGCATATTGCAAAACAATTATTGTTGAATTTGATTAATGGTTGTATTGCAGTTGGTATTAAAGTTCATGGTTACTGTATTGTTGGGGTTTTACTGGAATTTAGATCGTACTATTGCATTTGAAATTTTGGTTAGTGGGTTGCTAGTTTAGCAGAAAGGTTGATTTTTTGATATTGGGTTTCATAATAAGGTGATAAAAGAGAGCAATTCAAGATTTTTATTGGGTTAAAACAAGTACTAGTAGTGGTGTATGGGAGAACATGAGGGATGGGCAGAGCCAGGTGGGCTATGTCCGAATGGGCTATTGCCCAATGCAGAATCAGAACCGATGATCCGAGCCCTTGACTTAGAGAGATGGTCAAGGGCTGAGGAAAGGACTGCTGAGTTAATTGGCTGCATTCAGCCTAACCAGCCGTCTGAGGAGCGCAGAAATGCTGTTGCTGATTACGTCCAACGTCTCATCATGAAGTGCTTCCCTTGTCAGGTTGTCTTGAAATTTCTCTAATGGTATAAGTTTTATCTAAGTTTCGTATGCAATCTTTGGCTGATCAATTGTGATGTATGACCTAGTTACCTCTATGAAAATGTAAAAATGAATTTTCAATCATTTTCAATGACTTTAGCACCAGGGGCGAATGTAGAGTGTACTATACGGGTTCGGCAGAATATAATAGCTTTGGCCTAGACTTTGTATATGTATTAAGAAATTCACTAAATATTTACGAACAGTAAAATCTGAAACCAAATACCAGCACTTGAGGTTGTCCGAGAATCTCGAATCCATAAAGTTCAAATCCTAGATACCCCTTTGTTTGGCACCTCAGAATACAATCTTTGAAATTATGGTGGTTGTGTTGCTACATTCTGGTGAAATAGCTGCATAGAAGTTCCATATGCAATCTTTGGCTGGTCTGTTTTGATATGACTTAGTTACCTCTATGAAAATGTAAAAAATTGAATTCGTAGATGTTTTCATTGACGTTGGCACTTGAGTATACAATGGTTGAAACTATTGCCAATATAAAACTATTTTAACTTTGCGAAGCAAATTATGCTATCTGAACCTGAGAGAGTAAATAAGAGTTTTGTTATGTGTTATTCTTTTGTCATAGCACATATAAGATTTCAATGGAGTGGGGCGTGGCCTAGTAATGAAGTAGGAGGAGAATCATGCGATCTTAGGTTCAAATTCTAGTAGAGGCAAAAAGCACTAGGTGATTTCTTCTCATTTGCCCAAGTCTTGATGCGCAGAGTTAAGCCAGTGGGAGGTAGCAGCCTAGCAGGTGCCCGGTGGAATAGTTAAGGTGCACTCAAGTTGGCCCGGACATCATGTCACAAAAAAAAAAAGGAAAAAGATTCCAATGGACCGAGGATATTTCATTTTCCCTTATTTTTGATCTGAAGAGTCAAGTAAGTGGAGTAGATTATCGAAACAGTAGCTCATTGATGAAGCTCAATGAATTCTGAAGTGGGAAAGCGGAAATATTTTCTGTGTGGGGTGCAGTGGATGTGGTGTAAAAAATCTGGGTGGACTGCTGGTTTGGAGCGTTCAAAACTTAACAATGTAGCGGTGTAATCAATAAAAGCATGGAATCATCATGATCAACTGACTAAGTATAGCATAGCAAACATTGTTGTATCTCATTGACGAAAGAAAGTGATATTGTTATGGTTATAAAGTGAAACTCTGGCATTAGTGTTTATAGTGCAGTTGACCATGTCATTCATTCTGGTGTAAGCTTTTCTGGGTAAAGAAAGAATTACTTAGAGTTTCCGTACAATACTTTGTCCTCTTACTTTTATTGCTGAAAGAAAAAGATAAATATGCAAGCCCTCTGTTGTGGATTGCTAATATGAGGCTTTTCACTGCTAATTTTTTTTTGGGGATCAACTTGCTCTTTCCAGGTTTTCACTTTTGGTTCAGTACCATTGAAGACTTATCTTCCTGATGGAGACATTGATTTAACTGCCTTCAGTAATAACCAAACTTTGAAAGATACGTGGGCTTATCAGGTTCGGGATATGTTAGAGGAGGAAGAGAAAAATGAAAATGCTGAATTTCATGTCAAGGAGGTTCAGTACATTCAAGCTGAAGTATGTCCTCTACACAACCATCATTTACTTTAGATTTTGAATGCAATGTGCTCTTAGTTTCTGCAGCAATTGGAACATAACCCTGCTGACTGAGTGAGAGTATGTTGGAGTATTTTTCTAAATTTAGAGAGCTCCATTCAGGTTGTTTGTTCATTTCTGAAAACAACAGATACTGAAAATAGTTTCTTTTGTTGTTATTCTGGGTCTGAATTTTATCTGCATTTTTTTGGGCCTCAAAGGAATATCATAAAGAAAATGAAGTTTATCATGATAATCATATTTTATCATTTTCTTCTGAACTTTGAGAATAGGAGCAAACGTCATTTTCTCTTTTTTTTATTCTCAATATTTTCTTATTTTTTATGTAAGCCTTAGTTTAAGGACATATTCTCTTTCCCTTTGTTCTGCTTGTCAGTCTGTCTGACTAGAGCTGACAACAGGATACTCTTGATGTAATTCAGTTTTTACTGATGTAAGCTTCATCTTCTTGTGATAACTTGACGCTATTTCTTGAGCCTTATAAACTTTTCTCATGGAGATAGCATGTTGGTTGCTGTGATGTTTTGCAAGTTTTAAGTTATTGCCTCAGTTTACACTTGTATCTGGGATTGAACTTGGCTAATGAAGATATTATAGTGTTGGGAAAGAGACTATTTTTATACTCCCTCCGTTTCAATTTATGTGAACCTATTTCCTTTTTGGTTTGTGCCAAAAAGAATGACCTCTTTCCTTATTTGGAAACAATTTACCTTTATGCAATGATTTATAGCCACACAAAATATTTGTGCCTCATTTTACACCACAAGTTCAAAAGCTCTTAAACTTCGTGCCCAATCAAATGGGTTCACATAAATTGAAAGGGAGTGAGTATAATTTACGGAAATGTCATTTGAATTAGTAGCTAATATTTAACATGAGTAATCAATAATTTATTTATATTGTTGTCTTATTATAAGGCTTAGAGAAGGTAACTGCTGCTTGTATTCTTGGTTGTTATACTTGACATTTCTTCAGTTGTAACTTTATTTTGCTCTGCACTCACTCATCGTTGTTCTTGTCCCTTTTCTATTGCAGGTAAAGTTAATAAAATGCTTAGTTGAAAACATCGTGGTTGACATTTCTTTCAATCAGCTAGGGGGTCTGTGTACCCTTTGCTTCCTTGAGGAGGTGTGCAATTTCATTTTTTATCCTAAAAAACCTGATATTTTATGATACGCTCGTAATTTTAACGTACCATGCAAAGTACTATTTTTTAAATAACAGACTAAAGTCTAAACCAACGAAGAAACAAGATGAGTATTGGGTCCTGAGGAAAGGGAAAGAAGATCTTTACTTTACGTGTTCATCTTTTGTAGGTCGATCACTTGATAAACCAGAATCATTTGTTCAAGCGCAGCATTATTTTGATTAAGGCCTGGTGTTATTATGAGAGCCGTATATTGGGTGCTCATCACGGTCTTATTTCAACTTATGCCTTGGAGACCTTAGTTCTTTACATATTTCACGTGTTCAACAATTCGTTTGCTGGGCCACTTGAGGTTACTAACTTGTAACTTTTTTTTTCTTTTGTTTAAAATGTTCTTAATGTTGCATTCAACATCTCTATCCTTTAAGGTTTTGTATTTATACTTGCAGGTTCTATATCGCTTCTTGGAGTTCTTCAGCAACTTTGATTGGGAAAACTTTTGTGTTAGCTTGTGGGGGCCTGTGTCGATTAGTTCTCTTCCTGATGTCACTGGTACAAATATGTGGAAGAGCCAATTTTTCATTTTGTTTTCCTTTACTGTAATGTGAGATTATTTGTTAGCTTAAGTATAGTTGGAAAAATGCAGCGGAACCTCCTCGAAAAGATGAGGGAGAATTGCTTCTCAGCAAATTGTTTCTTGAGGCCTGTAGCTCCATATATGCTGTTTTCCCTGTTGGCCAGGAAAACCAAGGACAACCATTCGCTTCTAAACATTTTAATGTGATTGATCCTTTACGAGTAAACAACAACCTTGGCCGCAGTGTGAGTAAAGGTACTCATACTTTGAAAGTTTTTTAATGACATTCCTTGGCATCAGTTATTCCTTGTTGTTCAAAGTGGTTTCTGTAATTTTTGTTTTTTAGGCATATGGTGGTCTTAGCTTATGAGGATTTACTTATATCTAGTTGCATTTCTGTTTTTCTCTTGATTTCATTTTTCTTGGTTTATAAATCTTATTTCTATCTGACCATTATGAAACGACTTATTTCTATCTGATATTTAGTGTATTTAAGTGAAAGGTTTGTAACTCGGGCATTGTATGGGGTCTCTAGAAATATATGTTGGTGCCTTTGAAGAACAAAAAGTTACAATCTATTGGTTAGTCGATAGTCGTAGGCAAACTTCTGTTGAATAATTTTGGATGTTGAAAAGCTTGAGATGCTCTTACTATTGTGAGACTGTTTACATTGCTTAGCCGTTATAAACAGTATTTGCTCAGTTCTTCTGTTGACTAATTTTGAATGGGATTCTTAGCATGATATCTTTTGCTGCTTCATGTGGATATGATTCATACTGTTGGCAGGTAATTTCTATAGGATACGGAGTGCATTTGGCTTTGGTGCCAAAAGACTGGCAAGATTACTGGACTGCCCCAAAGAAGATCTAATTCATGAAGTAAATCAGTTCTTTATGAATACACTGGACAGACATGGTAGTGGCCAAAGGCCTGATGCACCAGGGCCCGAATTGTTGTGCCTGAGATTTTCAACACTAGATGACCTACCCGACTCCGAGTATTTTAGCGTCAACTCTAGTGGGAAAAAGGTGAATGGAAAATCTTCTGGTCGTGATTTTGAGGTGGAAGGAACTCAATCACCTATTGTTTCTTCTCAACATGGTATTCATTCGTCTGGAAGCTTCTCTAGAATGAATGATACCGCCCAAAAGAACCATGGGAATCTGAGCACCTCAAGGGTATCTGATCAAAAGAAAAAGGAGAGAACTTTGAAATCTGATCAAATAGGAATTGATACACAGGGTAGGTTTGTTTTTTCTAGAACACGGTCTAGTCCTGAGCTGACTGACACGTATGGTGAAGTTACTACTACTCAAGGAAGGCATGGAAAAGCTCAGGAGACTGCAAAAATGCAACCTACTCCATTGAGGCAGGACAGCAGTAACTGGAGGAAGAATCAAGGATCTGAAAATTTAGCAAGCCAGAATGGTCGATTTGACACTTCATCGATAAGACATTTTCCATCTCATCAAAGTCTCGAAGCCTTTGCTGACTCCAACAGTAGATCAAATAGCTTTAGCCGAGATGCGGGATTAGATGCTCCAAATGAAGAGCTTTGTAGTACGCAGGGGATGATGCATCAGGATGAGCAAGATCTTGTGAATCTGATGGCATCTACTTCGGTCCATGGTTTTAATGGTCAGGTTCACTTGCCATTTAATTGGGCTGCAGCCCAACTTCCTTTCCCTATCTCGCCTTCCATTCTGGCTTCTATGGGATATAATCAACGAAATATTCCAGGATTGGTTCCCACTAATTTTCCTCCTGCATTTTCCAATGTGCAATTTCCTCATGGTATGATTTCGCCCCACTTAAATCATTACTTCTCAGGCCTTGGGTTGAGTCCAGCTTCTGAAGATTCAATTGACCGGAATAGTGAAAATTTTAGTTCTACGGATATAAACTCAGGCGAGGCAATCAAAGATTTCTGGCAGGAGCCAGATGCAGGTTCTAACGTTGAATTTGACCCACAAAACGGAAATTATGAAACACCTCAATCTGATGATAAAACACATGCAATCGAGTCAGGTTCTAATTTTGTTCCTTCATCTTGGGTGACTGGCTCCAGTAATAGAGCTCAGCAGAAGCATACAAAGGAAAAACGTGGGCCAATAGAGGAAGAACATTCTGATGATATTCAGTTTCAGGATAACATAAGAATGAGCGATGTTTATGCTGAAGAAAGATTGGCAAGTTCAAGGTTCTCATCCGCTGCTCATAGCAAAACCTCTTCTGAGAGTTCTTGGGATGGGTATTCTACTATAAGTACAAAGTCAACAAGGGGAAGACGGGGAAATAAAACAGGTGCTGCTGAGCCAACTACTGGTTACAGAAAAGTTAAGATGATGTCTGACCATAAATCTAACCAAGCCATGGAGGATGATCAGGATTGGAACTCTGTATCAAACTTGGGTACCGAAATGTCTGAGAGCAGCCAGGGCATTATTTCCATGCACATTGCAAGGCAACATATGCCTGAATATGAAGGTGCTCAGACAAGTGGATCTGACCCAATAGTGCCCATTGCACCAATGCTCATAAGGCCTGGTTCTCAGCAAAGAATGACGGATAATTCTGGGGTTATTGCATTTTATCCCACCGGGCCACCAGTTCCCTTTCTTACAATGCTTCCAGTATATAATATTCCACCTGAGTCTGGAACTCCTGATGTATCAACCGACCACTTTGGAAGAGAAGAATGCTTTGCTAATCGTGATTTAGGCCAGAATCTTGATCCTTCTGAGGGACTTGACCACACTGAAAATGAAAATAATAAACATAAGTCTGATATACTTAACAGTGACTTTGCTAGTCATTGGCAAAATTTACAGTATGGACGGTTTTGCCAAGATCCAAGGCCTGGGCCTCTTGTTTATCCTTCTCCTGTTATGGTACCGCCTGCATACTTACAAGGCCATTTCCCGTGGGATGGTCCTGGAAGACCGATGTCAGCGAGCATGAACCTTTTTACTCAGTTGATGAGCTGTGGTCCTCGTATATTACCCATTTCACCGCTACAATCTGTTTCAAATAGACCTCCCAATATGCTTCAACATTATGTAGCCGAGATGCCAAGATATCGTAGCGGGACTGGGACATACTTGCCAAATCCAGTAAGAAATCTGCTCAAAATTCCTGTTTGTTGATTCATATTGCTCTATTCCATTGTATGTTTGATCCTAGAATGTGTGGTTGGAGACGGGTACAGGGCTACATTATTATATAAAATGCATGCAGAATTCTTGCACATCTTTGTCTTCACTTGTCTGTATTAGCCTTTCTCTTCTTCAGATCCCCGAGATCGACTTTAGATCAAAATAAGCATCTCAATGTCGAAACAATAATTTAAACGTTGTCCCTAGTTTACTTAATTTTAAAAAAAAGGCTATGCTTGTCCCGAGTTTTAAGAGAGTATATTTTTCTAAGTGAAGACTCACTCCGCTTTGCTTTACCATGTTTTTCAATTTATGCTGAGGGGTCCAATGAGCCGTTTGCCTATTCTATGTCCATGAATCTCAGACACATTACCCTGGCCTGGTCTCTCTAGTTGGTGAAACTGGATTTCATGTCTCTTCAGTAATTACTCTTCTATTTTGCTGTATAAGGTCCTTTTTACTAAGATGAGTGGTAGTGTCATTTCTAATGGGTATTTTATCTTTGCAATTTGACTGTTACTTCAGAAGGCTTCGGTCAGGGATCGTCACTCTTCCGGTACAAGAAGGGGGAATTACAACCATGACAGAAATGATAACTATGGTGACAGAGAGGGTAACTGGAATGCGAATTCGAAATCCCGTGCCGGTTGGCGCAACTACAACCGCAGCCAATCTGAGAAATTAAACTCAAGATTGGATCGACCAGCGTCCAGTGAGAGCCGAACTGACAGATCATGGAGCTCTCATAGACACGATTCCTTCCCTTCATATCCGTCTCAAAATGGTCCATTGCATGCAAACTCAAGCCCAAGTGTGCTTCCCAATATGGTGCATGGCATGTATCCTTTAACGTCAATGAACCCAAGTGCAGTGTCTTCAAATGGACCTGGTGTCCCTCCTGTTGTAATGTTTTATCCGTTTGACCATAATTCTACTTACAATTCACATGGAGAACAGCTTGAGTTCGGATCTGTGGGTCCAGTAGGGTTCTCAGGTGTAAACGAACAAGTACAGCCAGGCGGTGGAAGTCAACTAAGGGGAGCATTTGAGGAACAGAGATTTCATGCAGTCTCTGTGCAACGGTCTTCTCCTGATCGACCATCTTCACCGCATCATCAGAGGTAATATTTTAGTTGGTTCTAAGGATACCTCAAACTCATGCTTTGGAGAAGTTCATTCGAATCATAGTATTTTACTTTGTGTTTAGCTGGTTTTTGCTTATTAAATTTTTGTCATGTCTGCTTCTCCATGTGCCGTTAGAGCCCAGTTTCTCTAGCTTGTTTTAGTGGCATTATTGACCTTTGCATGTATTTTGATGTACTTTAAGCCATTCATGAATACTTTGAAATGTCGTCTGAGGCAAAAGATGCCTATGGTGAATGAAATGTAAATTGGATGCTGCCTTCTTGCCAATAAGACACAAAAAATTGCAGCATGGACACGGAATAGAAGCTGAAGCACTTACAAAATAATTATTTGAGTTTGATTATTAAAACAAATCCTATAGTTTTTTCCTCTCTATAGTTGCTTTTATATTTTTCAAATAGCCACATATGAATTAGATCAAATGAATGAAGGCCGTGGGAGTACATTGTATTTGTGTGGCGACAAATGATGCTCTGACTAATTGGAGTACTTTGTATTCCCTACCTATTTCGGTAAACTTTTTTTGGTGAAACATTTCTAAACTTTGTCATTGCATTATACTTCTCAACATTATTTTGGAGGTTCTTTTTCTCGAAAGAATTTTCGTTGAACGATGCTGATTTTACACCCCTTGAATATTAAGCAGAAAGAAGACTGAGAAGTGGTGATGCAAGAAACAGTGGCGAGGGCTGGCTTGTTGCTGGTCGTTCTTATCCTGACTTTAGAATGGGGCTCTCGTGCACTAGCTCTACAAATTTTGATGGTAAATGGTCACATCTCGGTCCTTAGCTTTCAGTTATTGAATGTAAGATGTGAAGTCGTGCTTTAGCCGCAGTAACCCTCTTCAAAGATGATTGGTCGGAGAAAAGTTGTGTAGATTTTGTTCCGCTTGTAGGATCGACATATTGTAACCTCATTGAAGTTGGCAAGTCTTTTTAGAATTTAGGTTTACTAGTGTTACCTTTGGAAATCATTTTCCAGAGAAATGTACAAGAGTTTTGTTTTACAGATGACTCTCTATAGTTTCAGTTCATTCAGGATTTCGACAGTGTAGTGGTATATGATTAGAATTCATTTCAAGCATGATGTCTCTTTTATCTTTTGTGATAAGTACTTGGAGCAAATACTACTAACAGTTGCTGCTCCACCAGGAAGTTTCCTTTGATATTTGGTATACCTTAATCAGAAGAGAATATTTTGTTGCTGTTCTATCTCATGACAGATTATAAGGAATTCAAGCATTTCAATCTCAAAAGAGTTAAAAATCTCAGTTACGGATCCATTTTGGCCGACTTCCCTTGCTTACATTTTTCAGTCTTCACCTTGAAAACATTGTTCGGTCTCACATTGGAGACCTGATGTAGTTATGAGCCCGGCCTAGTGGGTATGTCACTCAGTAATTGATAATGTATCTTCCTCGAGGTATAATTTGTTGTATGACATTGTCTAGTATTAAGCATATTATGAGACGTTTAATAGTTGCTAAAGCTGTAGTCTTTAGTATATTTCCCATTTTGATGTCACGGAGAGCAATAGAGCGAAAAACCAGGACAGTCCGTTAAGTATGGGTATATGAATATTTTGATCCTTTATAAATACTGCTGAATATAAAACATTCTTTAAGTTTGAAAAAATGGATAACTTTGGTCTAGCTATAACAGTGTCGCTAAAACTAACCTTTGTCTGTCAATAAGTCACTTAAAGAATCGTCGCAAAATCCTCCATCAGGTCCCAGTTGGTTCGATTCTCTTCTTTCGTTCTCCATTTTAGGGGTAAGACGCTCCCTACCAAATGCGATCGACTTTATATTCAGTATTGAGCATTTCATGATTACAGATGTTATGAAAAATCTCTAGTATGCGTGTGTGTGTTGCTATAGTATAAGGTATTTCCCCTTTTGATCTCAGTGAGAACAATGAAATTCATGGTTTTATTGGAAGTTATAACATGATTAGGTAAATGAATAAGAACATTCATTCCGCACAAGAAATTTAAGAGACAACCCTAGAACAGAAAACAAGAAAATGAGTAGAGTAGCTACCAAAAGAATGAGGTAACAGTTCAGTATTAACACAATCTAAAGAAGTGGAGAATTTCGGCAAAGAGGGCAGGTGGCCTTTATCTTCAACCACTCATCAACACAGTCGGCATGGAAGCTATGTTCACACAAAGGTATGAGCCTCACTGACTCTCCACCACTGTACTCAACTAGACATATCGGGCAAGTTACCGCGTTAAGCCCCGGAAGCCGTCGGCTTTCACCAAGGACTACCTACAAAAGCCAAATTTAAAATCGAAAGACGATAAGTTCACAATGAGTGCGATTTTATTTTATATATAGTTCGAACTAAAAATAATCTGTTGAGTTGAACTCATAGAATCCGTCCTGAATCTGCCTTCGGCTTACCTTTGGGTATGACTGAATCGTGCAGTCATCAAGGCCAGAAGCAGGTAGAGAAATTATCACGGAGGAAACCTGAGGCGACGGCGATGGTGCCCCGGCCAAAAACCTGGCGACACGCCGGCGAATAGCTTCGTGATGCAAGCGACATGCTATACAGATTAAATAAAAGATGGATGCCACAACCAGGCATGTTGTAACTAATAGGGCTAGTACCATTACTTGATGAGGAGACATGCTTGTGGAACGACAATGTTAATAAAGAGAGAATTCGAATCAATTAATATCTGGATTTCCTAATAAGTCTAAGGTTTTGCTAGAATATTATCATATAACTGTATATGCACTTGGTCAATTTGTGTACTTGTCATCTACTAGTTGACATTATCAATTCCTTGTGTGAAGAAGGCATGCTATATATTATCATCATAATATCTACTAAGTTGATAGAAGATAGTATTATGTTTCAATTATGGGAAAAAGATCAAATATATCCCTCTAGTTTGGTATATTGTTTACATTTATTATCCCTTATACTATTGGGACATATCTATCCTTACCATTAATAATTTTTTTTTTAAAATACCCTCGATCAGACAAAAATCTACCTGATTAATAAATAACCATATAAAAACAATTCATTAACCCATAACCCGTTAAAACCATCATATAAGAATATGAAACCTAGATTTCTGAGACGTCTTAACACATTTTATTTAGGCAAAATACATAATCTACCCATCAAACTTAGGACCAAATCCCTCTTACACACCTATTGAATACGGGTTTTATTTTACACACCAAACCTTTCAAAAGTGTGTCAATTACACACTACTTTTGACCAGCCCCTTTAATATTTAATGCGTTGTATACACGCGCTTTTATAAATTAAAAAAAAAACAACGATTCTTTATAATTAAAATAGATTATCTGACCCTTTTCTTAATTCCGACTCATGAAAGATCCAAACCGGTAAGTTAAAAACACCTGCACGACCAAATTAACAAACATAAACCCATTTTCCAAGTCCTGTTCTTCATCCCTAAAACTATGAAGATAATCTGACGAGAAGACATCTGGTTGTTGCTGTTTCTTCTTCAGTTTTTCAGGTTAGTATTCACATTTTAAGGTTGTTCAACCCTTTTGATTTGGATGGGTGGGTCGAAATAGTTAGGGTTTATTTGGGTATTTCATCAGGAGTAATTTTAGGGTTTAAGACATCTTTATGGGGAATCTATTGTCATTGTCTACTGAAACCTTTGTGTTTTGAGCATGTGTTGTCTTTTTCTTTCTTTATGTTGTTATATGCCCTTTCTTTATTGTCCATTACGATTTCTTTATTCTTTGTTAGCATGTGAAATTGAAACCTCTTGTCTGCTTCTTTTCCAGGGACAATGTCTTTCAAAATTGTTACTTTAAAGTGGTATCACGGGGGTGAGTTAATTATTGGCCCTTTTAGTAGATATGTGGGGGGCAGTCAAACCTTGACTTTAGACGTGGATGTAGATATGATTTCCTTCTTTGAGCTTATGGATTACACTAGGGAGATGGGCCTAGTTAACGTGGCTGAGCTGTATATATGCCCAATGGATAAGATTGACAAGCTGATAAATGTATTGACTGATAAAGATATTTTAGACATTTGCAATTAGTTAGAGGATGGGGATACACTAAAAATATATGTGGCTCATGCTGCCCCTATAGAAGTACTTGACCCTGTTGAAAATGGTGAAAGTGTGTGTTGTAGCAAGGCTTCTAGTAAAAGGCCTATAGAGGTCCAATATGATGAAGAGGTAGATGATGAAGATGCTTATGACATACACTGGAGTTCAGACAGTTCTGCCGCTTCTGATGATGGAAATGCTTCTGATGGTGCTGCAGAAGACTCTTCTACCGCTGATGATGTTGTTTCTGATGATGCTGGGAAGCAAGAGGAAGTAGACATAGACTGGACATCTGATAGTTCTGATGATGTTCCTGATGATGTTCCTGATGATGTTCCTGGTGATGTTCCTGATGATGTTCCTGATGAGTTGGGTGAAGGTAGAGAGAAAGTGAAGAGAAGCAGGAGAAAAAGAAGTGAAAAGCCTAAAGGGAGGGGTGATATAAACATGGACAAGGCAGGTGTAGACATTGGGTTTGATGAGCTGCGTACAGGTAGTAAGCAACATAGGCATGAAGGTTTAGTTGGGACTGATGAGCCATACTTTGGTTCTTCAGATGCTAAAAGTTTTGCACATTGGTATCGTAAGTCCACTTACTTGAAGGCTTATTCAACTTTTATCCAGCCTGTCCCATGTATGAAGCAATGGCCATCTTCAAGCCACCCCCCTATTGAACCTCCCCCTATTAGAAACATGCCTGGCAGACAAAAAAAAAA
>MU701406.1:77759-116265 GCA_026770625.1 Nicotiana glauca | reverse complement strand
CTAACAAAGTCGTGTTACTTATCTGATGTCCCGTGCCTCTTCCTCCTTCTTTGCTCGTGTCTGTTTTACAGTTATTGAATCGTGACTAATTGTGATTCATTGACCATTTGACCAATCTACGTGTCCTGACACGTCACCATATATATAAATACAATTTTTCCCAATACCAGGGAGATGCAAGCGAAGAGGTATGTTCTCAGTTGCCCCCCAGCCTTGTACAAATGCTCAATAGACATCAGATCACCACAAGACCCAACTATGGGGGGCCATGCAATGATACTTGTTCCCTCACTGAGGAGGAACCCAATGCTCCATGCAAAAATGGAGAATGTCTCAACCAACAACCATGCACCAATGATGTATCAACCAACTTACATAATCATTTGGAATATTCGTGGTGGTAAGAATGATAACTTTCGTATCAACTTTAGGGAAATGATCGACACTCACAAACCTTGCATGGTTACTCTGTTAGAAACACATATGGAAAGTCATAATACACTATTGAATGATTTTTCATTTTCAAAAATGATTGAGGTTCCATCGAATGGGTCAAGCTGGGGGAATGGTGATTATGTGGGATGCTAGCATTGTGAACGTACACGACTTTGTTAGAAGAAACCAAGAAATTCATGTCATTATTGAGGTAACCCCTTTTCAAACTTCTTCTGTATATGCTAGCACCAACCTAGATAAAAGACGTACTCTTTGGAATAATATTGAAAATATCTATAATAACAATACGAGCCATTGGCTGCTATGAGGTGACTTTAACGATATATTTAGTATTAATGACAAATTTGGTAGTAATCCCATCATTCGTAGACGTAGTAACACCTTATGGGATAGCATTAACAAGTGTAATCTATTGGACCTAGGTTATAAACGATGTAAATATACTTGGTCCAACAATAGAAAAAAAATCTAAGGGGTTAATTATGGAAAGACTGGAGAGAATTTTTGTTAATAATAATTGGCTATCCCTATTTCCTAAGGCTATGGTCATACACCTCCCCAAGACCTATTCTGACAATAACCCCCTTTTAATTCAACTTACATCCTAAAAATGTCAACTTTAGAAATAAACTTTTTAAATTAGAAACTATTTGGTGCAGACATCCCGACTTCATCAATATTGTTAAACAATGTTTGTCTAGCAATAACTTAACCACTGCTCAAAAATCTTTAAAAAACACAGTGATTAAATGGAAAAATGACACCTTTGGGGACATCTTCAAAAAGAAAAAAAGACTTCTAGCTAGGCTTAACGGGATACTATGACGACCCGACCCGTTGTCTCATGTGTTTCCGTCCCGTTTTCCCCGTTTATTGCTTCTTCATGATTTATTATGTGTGTTGGATGAGTTTGAGTTGATTCGGATTGGATTTGGTAGGAAAATGGGCAATTAGTCTCTTTAAGGGGAGTTGGTTTGGAAAAGTCAACCGAAAGTTAACTTATGAGTTAGAAGGCTCGGTTGTGATTTCCGACGATTCGATTAGCTTCAGAGGGATGATTTGAGTCTTAGGAGCGCAATCAAAAGTAATTTTGGAGGTTCGGTGTAGAATTAGGCTTGAATTGGCGAAGTTAGCATTTTGGCGATATCCGATTGATAGGTGAGATTTTGATACAAGAGTCGGAATAGAATTTCGAGAGTTGCAGTAGCTTCGTTAGGTGATTTGTGATGTGTGCGCAAAATTTCAGTTGAATCGGAGGTGGTTAGGTCGGGTTTTTGATCGAATGTGAGTTTCGGAAGAATTTGATAAAGTTAGGCTTTGATTTGGTTAAATTTGATGATTTTGATGTTAACGATAGTGATTTGAAGATTCGAGCAAGTTTGAATAAGGTAATAGATCATATATGTGCTTTTGGTTAAGGTCCAGGGGGCCTCGGGGTGAGTTCGGGTGGTTAAATGGAGAATTTTGGAGTTGTTGCATGAATTATGACTACTGGTATCTGGTATTTCCACATATGCAGAAAAGAGACCGCAGAAGCGGTTTTAGGAGGCCTTGGCTCCGCAGAAGCGGAAGGGTTTCCGCAAAAGCGGTCATCGCAGGTGCGGCTTTGGACCGCAAAAGTGGTCCGGGTGACTTGAGGAAAAACCGCATAAGCGGTAACCGCAGAAGCGGCATTTTGGGCCGCAGAAGCGAAAAGGCCTGGGCAGATATTAAATTAAGTCTTCTTCGCGAATTTTGAAAGAGCAAACATTTTGGACTTCGGACTAAGAGGGTTTTGGGCGATTTTTTAAGAGGGTTTCAAGGGCTATCATAAGGTATGGATTCTTGAACTTAAGTTATGATATTATGGTGTATAAACATGGATTAACAGTGAAAACCCAAGGAATTAAAGGCTAAAAAGGGAGGTTAGGGTTTGAAACTTAAGAGAGTTTAAACTTGTGATTTGAGGGGTCAAATGGACTCCGATTCTTGTGAACTTGATATGCTTAGACTCGTGGCGAGATAAGGATCGTATTAATGTAAAATTTTCTAGATTTTGAGAAGTGGGCCCGGGGCTCGGGTTTTGCAAATTTTGTGATTTTCGATACTTTTCGATTGGGTTATATCCCCTTAGCCTATTGTAAAGTATTCATTGTGGTTTTGGCCAGATTCGACGTGCGAGGAGGTCGATTCGAGAGGAAAGGGCATTGCGAGCTAGTCTTTGGCCGGCTAGAGGTGAGTAATTGATGTAAATGTTGCTATGAGGGTTTAAAACCTCGGACTTTCATATCGTAACACTATATTGAGGCATGACACGCATTCCACGATGAGTGCGGGGTCATTTACTGTTAGGGATTGAGACTTGGTCCATCCCGAGTGTTAATTTCTACTATATTGGCGATTGAGACGCATGCTTTATCACTGTGAATTGGGCTTATTATCGTGTTTGGGGCCTTGTGCCGACCTGTAGAATCCTTAGGGGATCCTTATGTGTTTTCCCTCACTTATGTGCATAACATATACTCTCAGTCATGCTTTCAACTGTTAAAAACAATATAATAACTGTGTTGATACATGAATATTAAATGGAAAAAGGATATGAGGGCTGAGATCCCTATAGTATGTCATGCCCGATTGGTTGTGAACTTATTTGACCGAGATGGGTCGGGGACCCGATAGTGAGGATGTTTCCCTTTGATACGGATCGGGCTGCACGCCGAAACGACGATATATATATTTATATTGAGGCCGAGAGCCTGTTTGATGCCACGATATGGCTGATATTGCGTTTGGGCTGTAGGAGCCCCTCCGGAGTCTATATACACCCCCAGTGAGCGTCGTCGACGTTAAATAAGTGGAGCGGGCTGCACGCCGCAACGGGTACTAGAGTGTAGCGTTATCTGTGTTGCATCTTTTCATGCATTATTCACTGACTATATTACTTGTTGGTTACCGTTTCACTGATATTGATCTAAACTGCTAGATATATATTACTTTGTGCATTTTCTGTGTTTTCTTACTTACAGACTGTAGTTATGTTTATTACTCACTGGGTCGGAGTACTCACTTTACTCCCTGCACCTTGTGTGCAGATCCAGGGCATTCACAGGCTGAGTGAGCTTTGACCAGCTTTCTAGAGTTCTTATTTCGGGAGTATTTGAGGTAGCTGCACGGCGTTCGCAGCCGTTGATTCTCCCTTCTATCCCTATTCTTTATTTTCGCATTATCATCTTTTAGACAGACTTTGTAGTAGGATGTTACTCTGTATTTTAGAGGCTCATATTCGTGACACCGGGTCCATGTTGGGTTGTATTGGTATTTGCTAGATTTTTGTTTTGCATTAGTATCAGTATTTTAGGCCTTGACTTAAGTGGCATCTATCTTCATCTGTTTAAATTAATGGGGGTTATTGTTATGAATGGTCGGGCTTGCCCAGTAGTGTGCTGGGTGCCATCATGACCGGGTTGGGGTCATGACAAGTTGGTATCAGAGCCTAGGTTACTTGGTCTCGCGAGTCATGAGCCGGTTTAGTAGAGTCTCGCGGATCGGTACGGAGACGTCTGTACTTTTCCTCGAGAGGCTGCAGAACCTTTAGGAAACTTCATATTCTTGGAATTCTTATCGTGCAACTTTGTTGATCCGAGATTATCCTATTCTCTCGCAGATGGCGAGAAACCGTGCTACCGGACGTGGCGGACGACCATCTGTACTACCTATTGAGGCCACCAAAGGTCGTGGATGCGGTCGTGGTCGAAGTCGTGGTCGAGGTCGTGGTTGAGGCAGAGCCGAGGGGGCAACACCTGTTGACCCACCAGTTGCCCCGGCTCGGGATCAGGCTCCAGCAGCACTTGTTCAGGCACCAGCTGTGCCTATTGTGATTCCGGGTCTTCAGGAGGCCCTAGCTCAGATTTTATTAGTTTGCACTGGCCTGGCTCAAGCAGTCTCAGCCACTACTGCAGCAGCTACTTAGCAAGCCGGGGGAGGTAATCAGACCCTCGCTGCTCGCACGCCTGAGCAGGTAGTGCAGGGTTTGCAGACACCAGAGGCACCACCAGTTTCGCAGGTTGCCCCAGTTCAGCCGGTTGCACCGGTTCAGGATGATGTGATTCCAGCTATTCCAAACGATAAGCAGCATCGTCTTGAGAGGTTCAGTAGGCTCTCACCTCCTACTTTCAGTGGTGTTCTGGGCGAGGATGCCCAGGGTTTTTTCGACAAGTGTCGACGTATGCTTCGGACAGCAGGGATCTTGGAGGCGAGCGGGGTATCATTTACTACTTTTCAGTTTTCTGGAGCAGCCTTCACTTGGTGGGAGGCATATGAGCGGCGTAGGCCGGTAGGTGCAGTGCCTTTGTCATGGCATGAGTTCTCCACTCTCTTCCTGTAGAAGTGGGTACCGCAGTCTCAGAGGGAGGAAATACGGAGACAATTTGAATGGCTTCGTCAGGGAGATATGATTGTGTAACAGTATAAGGTGAGATTTTCGGAGTTGGCTCGTTATGCTCCATGGATGGTCCCGACTGATCGGGAGAGGATTAGGAGGTTTGTGGACAGACTTATTTATCTTGTCCGTATTTTGATGACCCGAAAGAGGATTCTGAGTCATACCTTTGAGGATGCAGTGGATATTGCTCGTGATATTGAGACAGCTCGCCGTCAGGAGAGAGAGGAGAGGGGGGCCAAGAGGCATCGTAGATCGGGTAGCTTCAGTGGTTCTCCGTCTAGGAGCCAGGGTCAGCAGAGCAGAGGTCGTTCTTTCAGACCTCACCAGTCGGCTCGTCCCAAGTATCATGGGGCATCTTCAGGTTGTGGTCATCAGGGTTCCAGCAGGGCCAGTCTTCACTTAGTGCCCTCCCAGCTCAGAGCTCATCATATGCCCCCTTCAGCTCAGGGTTCTTCTGTGCAGAGCGCATCGGCTGGTCATTCTGGTGCGAGGGGTTCCCTTCAGCCCCCTCCTCCAGCATCTGGTATTTGCTTCGAGTGTGGAGAGTTTGGCCATATGAGGAGGCAGTGTCCTCGACGTCGTGGTAGTCAGTCTCAGCAGAGGGGTCACCCCTCGTCTTCTGCTCCGGTTTCTTCAGCACCAGCCCAGTCAGAGAGAGGCGGAGGGCAGGCAGCCAGGGGTCGCCCTAGGGGCGGAGGCGATCAGGCGGCGGCGGCCAGGCTAGATTTTATGCTATTCCAGATAGGACAAATGCCCTTGCATCAGATGCTGTTGTCACAGGTATTATTTCAGTCTGCCACAGAGATGCCTCTGTCTTATTTGATCTCGGTTCTACCTATTCTTATGTGTCATCATATTTTGCTCATCATATGGGTACGACCTGGGGGTGTCTTGCTTTACCTGTGCACGTATCTACCCCGGTGGGTGATACTATTGTTGTAGACCATGTGTATCGGTCATGTCTTGTTACTATTGGGGGTCTTGTGACCCGAGTTGATTTATTGCTTTTGAGCATAGTATACTTTGATGTTATTCTGGGCATGGACTGGTTATCTATGTGTCATGCTATTCTAGACTGTCATGTAAAGACAGTCACTTTGGCTATGCTGGGTGTTCCGAGAATCGAGTGGCGTGGTATGACTGATTATGTCCCTAGTAGGGTTATATTTTTCTTGAAAGCCCAGTGTATGGTTGGGAAGGGTTGTCTATCATATTTGGCCTTCGTACGTGATGTTGGAGCTGAGGCTCCCAGTATAGATTTTGTTCCCATTGTGAGGGATTTCCCTGATGTATTTCCTGCAGACCTGCCGGGTATGCCCCCGGACAGGGACATTGATTTCGGTATTGACCTGGTGCCGGGCACCAAGCCCATTTCCATTCCGCCGTATCGCATGGCACCAACGGAGTTAAAAGAATTGAAAGATCAGCTTCAGGAACTCCTAGAAAAGGGGTTTATTCGGCCTAGTGTGTCACTGTGGGTGTACCTGTGTTATTTGTGAAGAAGAAAAATGGCACAATGAAAATGTGCATTGACTACAGGCAGTTGAACAAAGTAACAGTGAAGAACAAGTATCCCCTGCCTCGCATCGATGATTTATTCGACCAGCTTCAGGGAGCGAGGGTGTTTTCCAAGATTGATCTCCGTTCGGGCTATCACCAGTTGAAGATCAAGGGTTCAGACATTCTTAAGACGGCCTTCAGGACTAGATATGGTCACTATAAGTTTCTAGTTATGTCTTTCGGGCTGACCAATGCCCCGACAACGTTCATGCATCTGATGAACAGTGTATTTCGGCCGTATCTGGATTCGTTTGTTATTGTATTCATTGATGTTATTTCTCCAAGTGTGAGTTTTTGCTTGGTTCCGTGGCCTTCTTGGGACTCGTGGTGTCCAATGATGGTATTCAGGTCGATCCGAAGAAGATTGAGGCGGTTCAGAGTTGGCCTATACCGTCTTCGGCCATAGAGATTCGTAGCTTCCTCGGTTTGGCGGGCTATTATCGCCGGTTCGTCCAGGGTTTCTCGTCTATTGCCTCGTCCTTGACCAAGTTGACGCAGAAGGGTGCTCCATTTGTATGGTCGGACGAGTGCGAGGAGAGCTTTCAGAAGCTCAAGACAACTTTGACCACAACTCCAGTATTGGTCTTGCATTAGCTTCAGGTTCTTACACCGTTTATTGTGATGCTTCGAGAGTCGGTATTAGCTGTGTATTGATGCAGGAGGGTAGAGTGATTGCTTATGCTTCTCGTCGATTGAAGCCCCATGAGAAGAACTACCCTGTTCATGACTTAGAATTGGTTGCTATAGTTCATGCCTTGAAGATTTGGCGGCACTATCTATATGGAGTATCTTTTGAAGTATTCACCGATCATCGCAGCCTTCAGCATTTGTTCAAACAAAAGGATCTTAATTTGAGGCAGCGGAGGTGGCTTGAGTTGCTTAAGGACTATGATATTACAATTTTGTATCATTCGGGAAAGGCCAATGTAGTGGCCAATGCTTTGAGCTGAAAGGCAGTTAGTATGGGGAGTTTGGCGTATATCCCAGTTGGGGAGACGCCCTTTGCAGTTGATGTTCAGGCTTTGGCCAATCGGTTGGTGAGACTAGACATTTTAGAGCCCAGTCGGGTATTGCTTGCGTGGTTTCTCGGTCTTCCTTGTATGATCACATCAGAGAGCGCCAGTATGATGATCCGCATTTGCTTGTCCTTAGGGATAGAGTTCAGCACGGAGATGCTAGAGATATGACTATAGGCTATGATGGTGCGTTGAGGATGCAAGGCCGGATTTGTGTGCCCAATGTGGATGGGCTTAGAGATTTGATTCTTGAGGAGGCCCACAGCTCGCGGTATTCCATCCATCCGGGTACCGCGAAGATGTATAAGGACTTGAGACAGCACTACTGGTGGAGGAGAATGAAGAAGGACATTGTGGGATTTGTGGCTCGGTGTCTCAATTGTCAGCAGGTAAAATATGAGCATCAGAGACCGGGCAGTTTGCTTCAGCAGATGGTTATTCCTGAGTGAAAATGGGAGAGAGTTACTGTGGATTTCGTGAGCGGTCTTTCTCGGACTTTGAAGAAGTTCGACTCGATTTGGGTGGTTATGGATCGGCTGACCAAGTTCGCGCATTTCATTCCAATGTGTACTACATATTCCTCGGAGCGGCTGGCAGGGATCTTTATTCGTGAGATTGTCCGATTGCATGGGGTTCCAGTTACTATTATCTTGGATAGAGGCACTCAGTTTACTTCCCAGTTCTGGAGGACTTTTCAGTGAGAGTTGGGTACGCAAGTAGAGCTGAGCACAGCGTTTCATCCTCAGACGCACGGACAGTCCGAGCGTACCATTCAGATATTAGAGGACATGTTGTGTGCCTGTGTGATTGATTTCGGAGGTTCTTGGGATGAGTTTCTACCTCTTGCAGAGTTTGCCTACAACAACAGCTATCAGTCTAGCATTCAGATGGCGCCGTATAAGGCCTTATATAGGAGATGATGTAGATCTCCGGTCGGTTGGTTTGAGCCCGGCGAGGCTAGGTTGCTGGGGACATATTTGGTCCAAGATGCCTTAAAGAGAGTGAAGGTGATTCAGGAGAGACTTTGCACAGCTCAGTCGCGTCAGAAGAGTTATACGGACCGGAAGGTTCGAGATGTATCTTACTCGGTGGGTGAGAAGGTCTTGCTGAAGGTTTCACCCATGAAGGGTGTGATAAGGTTTGGAAAGAAAGGGAAGCTGAGTCCGCGGTTCATCGGACCTTTTGAGGTGCTTAGGAGGATTGGGGAGGTGGCCTATATGCTTGCTTTTCCACCCAGCTTGTCGGGCGTTCATACGGTATCCTATGTTTCCATGCTCCGGAAGTATGTTGGGGACCCGTCTCATGTCTTGGACTTCAGTACAGTTCAGTTGGATGAGGATTTGACATATGATGTAGAGCCAATGGCTATTTTGGGTCGTCAGGTTCAAAAATTGGGATCGAAGGATATAGCTTCGGTGAAGGTACAGTGGAGAGGTCGGCCCGTGGAGGAGGCTACTTGGGAGACCGAGCAGGAGATGCGGAGCAGATACCCTCACCTATTTGAGACTTCAGGTATGTTTCTTGACCCGCTCGAGGACGAGCGTTTGTTTTAGTTGGGGAGGATGTGACGACCCGACTCGTCGTCTCATGTGTTTCCGTCCCGTTTTCCCCGTTTATTGCTTCTTCATGATTTATTATGTGTGTTGGATGAGTTTGAGTTAATTCGGATTGGATTTGGTAGGAAAATGGGCAATTAGTCTCTTTAAGGGGAGGTTGGTTTGGAAAAGTCAACCAGAAGTTGACTTATGAGTTAGAGTGCTCGGATGCGATTTCCGACGATTCGGTTAACTTCGGGGGATGATTTGAGGCTTAGGAGCGCAATCGGAAGTAATTTTGGAGGTTCGGTGTAGAATTAGGCTTGAATTGGCGAAGTTAGCATTTTGGCGATATCCGGTTGATAGGTGAGATTTTGATCCAAGGGTCGGAATGGAATTTCGAGAGTTGCAATAGCTTCGTTAGGTAATTTGTGATGTGTGTGCAAAATTTCAGTTGAATCGGAGGTGGTTAGGTCGGGTTTTTGATCGAATGTGAGTTTCGGAAGAATTTGATAAACTTAGGCTTTGATTTGGTGAAATTTGATGATTTTGATGTTAACGATAGTGATTTGATGATTCGAGAAAGTTTGAATAAGGTAATAGATCATATATGTGCTTTTGGTTGAGGTCCCGGGGGCCTCTGGGTGAGTTCGGGTGGTTAAACAGAGAGTTTTGGAGTTGTTGCATGAATTATGACTGCTGGTATCTGGTATTTCCACATCTGCGGAAAAGGGACCGCAGAAGCGGTTCCGCAGATGCGGTGGGGTAGATCGCAGAAGCGGTTTTAGGAGGCCTTGACTCCGTAGAAGCGGAAGGGTTTCCGCAAAAGCGGTCATCGTAGGTGCGGCTTTGGACCGCAGAAGCGGTCCGGGTGACATAAGGAAAAACCGCAGAAGCGGTAACCGCAGAAGCGCCATTTTGGGCCGCAGAAGCGAAAAGGCCTGGGCATATATTAAATTAAGTCTTCTTCGCGAATTTTGAAAGAGAAAACATTTTGGACTTCGGACTAAGAGGGTTTTGGGCGATTTTTGAAGAGGGTTTCAAGGGCTATAATCAAGTATGGATTCTTGGACTTAAGTTATGATATTATGGTGTATAAACGTGGATTAACACTGAAAACCCAAGGAATTAAAGGTTAAAAATTGACGTTAGGGTTTGAAACTTAAGAGAGTTTAAACGTGTGATTTGAGGGGTCAAATGGACTCCGATTCTTGTGAACTTGATATGTATAGACTCGTGGCGAGATAAGGATCGTATTGATGTCAAATTTTCTGGATTTCGAGAAGTGGGCTCGGGGCTCGGGTTTTGCAAATTTCGTGATTTTCGATACTTTTCGAGTCTTTTCGATTGGGTTATATCCCCTTAGCCTATTGTAATGTATTCGTTGTGGTTTTGGCCAGATTTGATGCGCGAGGAGGTCGATTCGAGAGGAAAGGGCATTGCGAGCTAGTCTTTGGCCGGCTAGAGGTGAGTAATTGATGTAAATGCTGCTATGAGGGTTTGAAACCCCGGACTTTCACATTGTAACACTATATTGAGGCGTGACACGCATTCCACGATGAGTGCGGGGTCGTTTACTGTTGGGGATATAGACTTGGTCCACCGAGTGTTAATTTTTATTATATTGGCGATTGAGACGCATACTTTATCACTGTGAATTGGGCTTATTATCGTGTTTGGGGCCTTGTGCCGACCTGTAGAACCCTTAGGGGATCCTTATGTGTTTTCCCTCACTTGTGTGCATAACATATACTCTCGGTCATGCTTTCAACTATTAAAAACAATATAATAATTAGGTTGATACATGAATATTAAATGGAAAAAGGATATGAGGGCTGAGATCCCTATAGTATGTCATGCCCGATTGGCTGTGAACTTATTTTACCGAGATGGGTCGGGGACCCGATAGTGAGGATGTTTCCCTTTGATATGGATCGGGCTGCACGCCGCAGCGACGATATATATATTGATATTGAGGTTGAGAGCCTGTTTGATGCCACGATATGGCTGATATTGCACTTGGGCTGTAGAAGCCCCTCCAGAGTCTGTATACACCCCCAATGAGCGCCGTCGACGTTAAGTAAGTGGAGTGGGCTGCACGCCGCAACGGGTACTAGAGTGTACCATTATCTGTGTTGCATCTTTTCATGCATTATTCACTGACTGTATTACTTGTTGGTTACCGTTTCACTGATATTGATCTAAACTGCTAGATATAGATTACTTTGTGCATTTTCTGTGTTTTCTTGCTTTCAGACTGTAGTTATGTTTATTACTCAGTGGGTCGGAGTACTTACTTTACTCCCTGCACCTTGTGTACAGATCCAGGGCATTCACAGGCTGAGTGAGCTTTGACCAGCTTTCCAGAGTTCTTATTTCGGGAGTATTTGAGGTAGCTGCAGGGCGTTCGCAGCCGTTGATTCTCCCTTCTATCCCTATCCTTTATTTTCGCATTATCAGCTTTTAGACAGACTTTGTAGTAGGATGTTACTCTGTATTTTAGAGGCTTATGTTCGTGATACCGGGTCCATGTTGGGCTGTATTGGTATTTGCTAGATTTTTGTTCCGCATTAGTATCAGTATTTTAGGCCTTGACTTAAGTGACATCTATCTTCATCTGTTTAAATTAATGGGGTTATTGTTATAAATGGTAGGGCTTACACAGTAGGTGTTGGGCGCCATCACGACCGGGTTGGGGTCGTGACAGATATAATCTTCTCCCTCATACAAAAGAAGCTACTTATCACAAGATTTAGAAACTCAACGTCAACTAGAGTACAACAATATTCTTGAATTAGAACAAGACTTTTGGAAATTACGCTCTAGAATTTCTTGGCTAAATTATGGTGATGCCGATAAAGATTCTATCATTTAGCGGCCTCAAATCATAAGCGACGTAATGCTATTGTAGAATTCACCAACAAGATGAATGAATCACTGACCCTAAATCAATTTTAGTCCACACCCTCAGATTCTTTGAAAATGCGTTCACAAACTCTAAATTTATCACACATAGAAAGGTTGTCCTCAATGATCCAACATGTCACAACAATATTTATTTAAGTAGTCTTGATACTCCCCTATCAAATGTGGAAATTACTAAATCCATTTTTTCTTTTATACCTTTCAAAGCCCCTGGGACCGGATGAAATCTACCCATTTTCCTATAAAAAATATTGGCACATTATCAGAAATTCTTTTAATAATTACTGCCATAAGGTCTTTGAAACCCAAACATTGCCTATTGGAACAAATGAAACTTTTATATGCCTTATTCCAAAATTTGTTAATGCAAACAATCTCAAAATTTTTAGGCCTATTGGTCTCTGAAATACCTCTTACAAAATTATCACTAAAATCATGCCAACAGGATCAATCCTATCCTACCATACCTATTAGTCATCTCCAATCCAGCTTCATTAAAAATAGAAGAGCTAGTGACAACGCTATTATCATCCAGTAATTAATGAAAAACCTTCGTAGATAAAAAACAAAAATCAAACCTTGACATGCTGATTACAATTGACTTAGAGAAAGCGTTTAATAGACTAGAATTATCTTTTGTTTATAGAACTCTCAGATTTTTTTAAATTCTATCCAAAAATACTAATCTAATTATACAGCTAAATGGGAATTCCCGTTAACGGTACCACTATTGATTTCTTTAGTCCTGGTAGGGGTACTCACCAAGGAAAACCTCTATCTCCTTATATCTTCATCCTTTGCCTTGAATTACTCTTAAGACTAATCAATCACCAAATCGATATTTTGAATTGGGACCCTATTAAAATCTCCCATAAATACCTCTCCTTCTCCTATGTTCTATTTGCGGATGACATTACTCTAATGGGTAAGGCGAACAAAAAAACTGGTCAATGCATTAAATCATGCATGGACTTTTTTTGTCAAGAATCGTGACTATCCATCAATTTTCTCAAGTATAAAATCATCCTACCAAAAAACTGCCTAGTAGAGATTTTTAGCTACTTCACAAATCTTTTTGGTATGAAAGTCAGTCACGAATTTGGAAAATACCTGGAATTTTCTATCTTAAACCACAATCTAAAGCCTAGAGACTTTTAATTTGTAGTGGATAAATTACACAATAAAATGTCTCATTGGAAATGTTTATCACTCAATATGGCTGGTAGAGCAACCCTAGCCACCAGCACCCTTAATGCTATCCCCACACACTCCATGCAATATACTTATCTCCCAGTAAAAATTCTCAACCAAATTGATAAAATTCAAGTGGATTTCATTGGGGTAGCACCAAGACTTCTAAGAAATTACACTTACTTAATTGGAAAACTGTCACTAGTAGTAAAATTGAAGGTGGTCTTGGCATACGTAATGCAGCCTCCAAAAATATGGTCCTACTAATATATCTCACCTGGAGACTTTGCAAAACTCTATTACTTCTTGGGCTCAACTCATCTCTCACAATATGCCAACAAAAAATCTACCAATAGCACTTCATTCATTTGAAAATCTATTTTCAAAGGTTAAAAAATTGCAATGAAGGCATCTTATGGCACCCCTACTTTGATTCCAAAATTAACATTTGGACCTCCAAATGGATTCATAAATCCAACACTCTAAGAAACTCTACAAACGAGCCTCTTGGTAAGGAGGATCATAATATTACAATAAAAGATATTATTAAAGAAGATAAGTGGGGCCTTTCAAATATCTCTTTTTATTTGCCTTGCAATATAATAAACAAGATTGTCACAAATCCTATTTCCAACAAGGAGATATTATGAGTTGGGGTGCCAATACTAATGGATTATTTACCACTAGATCTTGTTACGACCTTACAAATTCTAGTAATGCCTCAACCTCCATCTTTGGATGGATTTGGGACTTACATTGTCCAAAATAAAAATCTTCCTTTGGCAATGCATGCATAATCACATACCTTGCAGAGCTTTTTTATTTCACATTGGTATCAGTATAGATAACACTTGCACAGTGTGAAATATAGAAGATGTCCAACACATATTCCTCCACTGGCCAGATACTAGGGGATTTTGGAAGAGCATGGGTATCCCAATTTAACCATTAGTAATATTTGGAATATCTCGAAAAATAGAAACAACAACAACTTTAATAATCTAGACTACGATCTTCACACCACCAAGGTTTTACAACAAGCATGGGAATTTATTTCTTCACTGAAAAAACAATTCAAGAAAAATAGGTTCTTAATTGAGATCAAGTGGGGGAAACCCCCAGTGTGTACTATCAAGTTGAACATTGATGGTACCTTTTCAAAAACCACGCTAGAAGCTGGTCTAGGTGGTGTATTTAGAAACAATAATGGAGATTGGGTCGTTGGCTTCTGCAAATCAACCCATGCAATATCTGCAATGCAAAGCGAACTAATGAGTCTTCATGAAGGCTTAAAAATTGCACAAGAAATGAAGTTCCCCAAGATAGAGATAGAGACAGACTCAACGAAAATTATAAACCTCCTCTATGAAAACAGTCAAAACCTTTTTAACTTAATTTTTGAATGCAAGTTGTTAATGCACCAGTTGAAGCTCCCAACTCTGATACATAACTTCAAAGAAGGAAATGAAGTGACCCACCTTTTGGCGAAGGAAGCGGTGAAAATTTTTAACCTTCTAAATAATTTTACCATGCCCGTCCACCTTGTTTTGTTGAATCTCAATTGTCAAAGGACAAGCATGGATCTAGTAATAGTTCTAAGTACATTATCTCTAGTGTTTGTAACAAGCTTGCCAAGATAGGCAATGTTAATATCCTCAGTGACTATGTATTAACTATGTAATCTTCTTTTTAGTAATATCACCCTCATATTTCAAAAAAAAAAGTACCTTTTTTTGGATCGAACGGCTCCGAAAGGGTGCACATTAGCTATTCAATGACATAAAGTTGTCTCCTCCAATTAGTGAAATAAAATATAAGCACATTTCTATTAATTCTTGAAAATTACGCACCTACCGAATATACGAAAAATTATTTAACTTATCACTTAATTTATATATATATATATATATATATATATATTCAGTGAATTTGACGAAACTGAGAATGTCATCGACATAGTAATAAGCAGGTGGATGCAACTCACTAGTGCTAGACCCAGACGAGAAGTCGGCCATGGCAGTGGAATTGAAACAGCAATTTGATTAAAATTTTTACAAATACTTGAAGCTTTGAATTCAAAAATTGGGTCTAACAAAATTGTTATTTATTCGGATTGGGTATTACTACAAATGATTGAAAAATTCTTTGAAGTTTATATCACAATTTTGAGGGAATTTGGTAAACATTCAAGTTAGTTTTGGTTGAAATAAGTGTGTATATAATAGTTTTTTCACTGAATTTTGTACAAAAAAATTATATACAAGTTATATGTAAATTCTAGATTTTGTCCAGATTATGTACAACAAAAATTTATAGCTTTTTATTGGATTTATATATATTTTATATAATAAAAAATTAGTTACTTTTACTACATAGAAAAACCTTGCTAAATCGAGTAAATATTATTCTATTTTTGTATATGTACGAAAAGATCCCTAGATTCAGTAAATGTTGGGCCTAACAAGAAATTGGATGAAGCCGCGCCGAAACAGTAGAGTTCAACAACAACAAAAAAGAGCAAATTTCATTTATGTCCAGCCGCTGGAAACTAATATCAGTCGCTAGCACAAAATTGCAGTATGTATTTTATAACCCAAAACTAATTAAAAGGTTAGCCACTGACCCAACTATCACCGAAACACAGTCCTTCCTCATATTTCAAAGAGAAATTTTCATAAAGCACTACTTTTTAATGGTAATTAGCTATCTATAGATACCATTTGCTATATTACGGATGGTAAATACGTTTTCTATTGTTATAAGATATATTAGATGTATTTAAGCTACTGTATTCATGAATACAATAGCAAAAATAGGTGTGAATCAGGGAAATTCAACTAATCAGTTGTTGTATTCGAGCGTATTCGACTGTATTCATGGTGTGAAACATGATATTACAACTGGACAGATTATTGTATTCGACCGTATTCGTCTGTATTTACGGCGTGGAACAGGGGATTACACTATTTTTAAATGGAAAGTGAATCAATTAACATAATAGACTCCTAATATAACTCAACAAACTCAATTATAACACACAAATTTTGTATTCCAGTTATAAAAAAATATAGCAATCTTTAGAAGAATTATATAACATATCTGAATACATAAATTATATTAATTAAAAAAATATGTGAATACATTCTTGGAATACAACGAGACAGTGAATACAATAAAATACATGGAATACAACGAGATACATTGAAATACAATGAAAAAAAAATAATGAATACAATGAAATACAACGAGATACATTGAAATATAGTAACAGAAAATTCAAATTGCTCAGCGCTAAACTCCGTCGTCTTTGTTCAATGGGTTTCCCCAGATCAACAACGTCTGATTTTTGCCAGAAAGCAGCTTGAAGACGGCTGTACCCTAGCCGATAACAACATCCAGAAGGAGTCGACTCTTCATCTCGCGCTCCATCTCCATGGTGGTGCTAAGAAGAGGAAGAAGAATCGGAACCGAAAAGGGTTGCCGACGGCAAAGGGATTGGATACACTTTAATATTGTACTTCTTCTTCGAATAGAAAACAATCCCATTAATTCCCCCAAACTGCTGGAACGCCATCAACCCAACAGATATCTAAAGGTAGAAATAAATAAGAGCAAAAATAAGTAATTTTAGCTTTCAAAAACAAATAATAAGGGGTTGAGATGCTTACAATAACTGCTCGATAATTGAATTTGTCGAACAAGTTTAGAAAGGTGACTTTGGGGAGCGTTTGAAGAATGGTCAAATACTCCTATAGATTGGCGTTGGGAGAGAGATGGTGGAGAAAAATCTGAAAAAAATGAGAGAGAGAAATAATACAAAGAGTATTTTATGGCTTAAGAGTAGGAGGTAACCATAAACAGATATTTGGCTATAAAAATCAAAAGGTAGCTATGGAATATAATTTTTCTAAAGGGTATTTATTTAAAATAAATAAGGTATAAACATTTACTATATGAGGTAACAATTTGTATTTCAAACCCTATCTCTACACACTTCTGTACTTCATCCAAAAATCGCTCTTCTCCAATTCTAACTCAAGTAACAAAATAAAAAAATGAAATCTAAGATATGAATGTCCGATAAGGGAATTGAATCGTTGTATTTTTCTAGGTTACGTGTTCCTCCTGGTGTTGTCAAAGCTTTTGTAATTGAAGCGACGACGAGTAAGTTTCCATTCTTCGATGCTGACGGAGACCTCGTTCTGGCGATTTTGGCTCCAACGACCGTGAAGTGTTTTCTAGTGTAGAAAATTGAGAGGTTTCTTTGTGTTGTTGTGGCTATAGCAGCAGTAATGGAGCTGAAGGTTTTTGATTTATTGCATTTTGCAGGAGAACAAAGATGGCGAAAACTAATGCATAATCTAACTTTAGGTCTCAATTCTCTTTAATTTGTTATTTCATGGATAGTCTTCACTATACAAAATATATACAAACAGATTTTTATTATACAAAAATATTTTAAATAGACTGTCACTATACAAATATATACAAAATAGATTATCACTATACAAAAATATATAGAATGGACTCTCATTGTACAATTTATATACAAAATAGACTATTACTATACAATGAATATACACTAATGATATACACTTTATATACAAAATCTATACAATATAATAGTATATATACAATTTTATAAATTTTATAACAATTTATATGTAATTTTTATAATACACACTGAAAAATACAAGGTCCACTTATATACAAAGTTACTATATAAATATATACAAAATAGACTGTCACTATACAAAAATATACAAAATGGAATGTCATTGTACAATTTATATATAAAATAGATTGTCACTATACAAAATAAACTGTTACTATACAACGAATATACACTAATGATATACACTTTATATACAAAATTTATACAATATAATAGTATATATACAAGTTTATTAATTTTATAACAATTTATATGTAATTTTTATAATACACACTGAAAATACAAGATACACTTATATACAAAATTTATACAATATGTATATAAGATATTTAATACATTGTATAACTATATATTTATATAAAGTTACATATAAGTATCATCCAGCTACCTCACTAAATCCGGATCCACCATCGATACTCACTGTAAAAGTTCTTCACTCACAGAACCCATGACTTTTTCTGTCACTCTTGTATCATGCATTGTAATTGAGTAAATCTTTTTAATAATTGAATTAAAAAATTTGTAATTTTTCTAGGTACTCAAACAAATTTTCCAGTGAGAAGTAAAAAAAATATAGATCTGAAATGGAAGATAGAGAAGGGAAGGAAAATCAAAAAAATATAAAAGGAAGACAAAGAAGACACCGAGAAAGAAAGAGGATAGGAATGAAAGTGGTAATGGGAAAAAAATCTGTGTATTGGATAGAATGAAAGAAAAATAAAATGGCTAGGATTAAATGTTGTCTTGGGAAGATAAATGCATTGAAAATAGATAATGGCTACAAGTTGTAAATAAATTGGGCCGAAAGGGCATTTGGGTTAGTAATAAAAATAGGATTGGTTACCTCCTATAGCAAAGGTTGATACCTTATTTATTTTAAATAAATACCCTTTAAAAAAAATTATATTCCATAGCTATCTTTTGATTTTTTATAGCCAAATATCTATTTATGGTCACTCTCTACCATTAAGCCATAAAATAAGCTTTGCATTATTTTTCTCTCTCCACTCAAATTTCTCCTATCCCCTCACGTATCCCTTATCCCGTATCTATTCTTCCTCTCGCTCTCATCTTCCACCTTCATCTTACTGCCAGAACTCTCCGGCAAAGCATTAGAATTAGAGATTTTCGGCGAAGACTCTGCTTCAACCCCACCACCGCCGAAGACTCTGCTTCAGAATTAGAGTTTTTCGGTGAAGACTCTGCTTCAACCTCACCACCGCCGAAGACTCTGCTTTAGAATTAGAATTTTCCGGCGATCTAGTGCCAAGGTTTGAAGAGTTACATTCACAACTCCCAGTAGCCAAAAAGATGTAGAACAAATGATGGAGTTTTTCCAGTTATGTGAAACGAAATTAAATCACAGGCGATAAACACGAATAAGTCTCTAGTCATATCCTTGACACAATTTGATGTGCTGGCAAGAACTTGGTGTTTTCTTCGTACTAGCCTAGGAAAGAAATTGGAAGTTTCCCAGATTCTGTGGCATTTTGAGACAGAATCGCAGCCCTCTCAATGAGACGATATTAGGGTTGTTCTTGAACGAAGACTACGAAGTTTGGGACTGAGCAACTTCAATTTTCTGTTAATGTATTTAAATGTATCTCACTGTATTTTCATGTATTTCATTGTATTCATCGTCTTTTTTTAATATTGTATTTCAATGTATCTCGCTGTATTCCATGCATTTCATTGTAGTCACTGTCTCGTTGTATTCCATAAATGTATTAATATATTTTCTTAATTAATATAATTTATGTATTCAAATGTATTATATAATTTCTCTAAAGATTGCTATATTTTTGGGGCATTTTTCGGTTGAGAATCTTTTTTATAACTGGAAATACAAATTTTGTATGTTATAATTGAGTTTGTTAAGTTGTATTAGGAGTCTATTATGTTAATTTATTCACTTTTCGTTTAAAAACAGTGTAATCACTTGTTTCATGCCGTGAATACAGTCGAATACAATAATTTGTCCAGCTATAATCTGATATTTCACGCTATGAATACAGTTGAATACAACAACAGATTAGCTGGAGTTCCCTAATTCATGCCTATTTTTGCTATTGTATTCATGAATACAATAACTTAAATATATCAAATACATCTTATAACAAAAAAAAAAAAAATCTACAATCCATCATATAGCAAATGGTATCTATAGATAGCTAATTACCATTAAAAGATAGTACTTTATGAAAATATCTCATAAAAATATGGGCTAATAAAATCTTTGAATGGCCACATAATGTTATTTTCTCGTCAAAATAGCACGGTATAGCCAGTTTTTGCACTAGTCAATCAAAAATAGTCAGCGCTTACCAAGTCAATGAAAAATAATCACTATTTTGCTGCAACAGAGACCGGTCCCGTATAATATACAGGAGTTTGGTGCATTTGTGTACGAACTCCAGCATATTATGCTAGATAAGTATACTTTGTTGACTCCTGTATAATATACGGGAGACTGGAGCACCGGTGCTCAAAACTCTAGTATATTATACTGGACATTTATACTTGCTGGAACCCCAGTATATTATGCGGGAGTTCCAGCTTAATTATACTTGAACTCGCGCATATTATACGGGAGTTCCAACATAGTTATCCTGGAACTCCCGTATAATATGCGGGAGTTCAAACATACTTATGCTGGAAGTCCCGTATAATATGCGGGCGTATTTTTCGAATTTTGAATATTGTTTTCGCTCAAATTTATATTTACATGAAAAGTGGCTAAATTTCGATTACTTTTAAAATTGTGCTATTTTTGAATGATTAGTTGTAAATCTGGCTATTTTTAAATTTCTCCCTCTCAAAATGGTGCAGCCCACATCTAGACAATCTTATTTCAGCCCAAAAAAGTCAGCGGGTCGTTCTAATAAGCCTTGTTCTTCTATAAATAACACTCTACTAACTTCAATTCTAGATCATTTATTTCTCTTTTTTTCCTTTTCTTTTTTTCTTTTTTTTCTTCTTCTTCTTTGGAGACACTTTCATCGTCCGGTTACCGGAAACTCTATCATCGTCCGATCTCGATCAAGTGGTTAAGAAAATGCTGAATCAGAGGTTAAAGCAAGAACATCAAGCAGCCTTGATGCAACAAGCTCTGCTTCAACAACAGTCCCTTTATCACCCTGGCCTCTTAGCTGCTCCTCAGGTTCCTTTATGTTTTTTAAAATTTTCAACGTTGTCGTTTATTTCAGTGTATTTTCGTTAATCTGTTCATATTTCGTGTATCACTACGTTGATCGTTCGAGCCGTCTAGGTTTTATTACCATCGAATTAATGGGATTTGAGGTCTAGTGATTTTAGGTATTTTAGGGGTCAAGGTCATTGTATATTATTTTAGGTATTATGTTTGTTGAACAAACTTGAAGCGAACCTTTTTGTTTGCTTAATATTATGTTGTTGTTTTGACCTGATAGAAACTTAGGGTTCGGATGTATGTTGTACTATTGGCTGCTTTATAGATTTTTTTTCTTCCATTTTCGTTTTCTTAATGGCGGTGGTGTCAGGACCGGTTTGTGAGCACCTCCGCTTTTTCTCCGGGTACCTGCTAGTGGGCCCTACACTAGCACATGTGCCGTAACTCAGCTGACCAAGGCTTAGATATGGATAGAAATCACATATTATATTTTTTGTACCTCCTATGGGATTTGAACTCTTGTGATTCTCCTTGCACCTCATTGACCACTAGACCACAACCGTCGTGGGTGCTCAAAATTTGGTTTCATGAAAAAAACCATATGCAAGAGTGCACGAAATCTATCTTCTTTGTCAACACTTGTGAATGTTCTACATTCCAATCTTTGACATTTTGTTCTACTCCTACATAATAACTATATCAAAAGTACCAAAGAATTTCTTTTCTTATCTAATCACTTGCAGTTCTAAAGGTTTATCCTCATTTTTTTTATTACAGTTTAGTAATTAACTGAATTGGTTAATGTAACTTAATGTATCACATGCAGTGATTTATGACGCATAAGTTTAGACTTTTCCTTATTTTCACAACTTTACACAGAGAAAGTATTAAATTAGGTTGTCTTGAATATCTGGCTTCTTGGGGCATCAAGAGTTTAAGCATTTCATTGCTTCTGAACTGTTTTCTTTTTCGAGTTGCATGTAGGTTATGTTCAAATAGATATTTTTAGTTGGGAACTATTCTTCTTTAGCAAAGCAGCTTGTTAGTGAAGTATGAAGCTTGTAAACAGCTCTTATGATAGTAGGTGAAACAGCTCTTTGTATTTTTTTATTTAACTCTAATTTTATTTGTACGTATTTTGGTGCAGATACCAAGTGGAAATCTACCTCCTGGGTTTGATCCAAGTACATGCCGCAGTGTGTGAGTGTTATTTTCTGGATCATCTCTTGTTTGACTTCTCCTCTGCTAGACTACATGGAACTTGCGAAGCGTTTCTTATTAACTGATGTTTTTTATGTGCTTCAGTTTGACATTATATTCCGCCATTGCTTTCCGTTTACATTTGCCTGTCTTGATTTTTACATAATTACAGTCATGATTTGGCTATGCTGCTCGGATTCTTTCAAAGTTCTTGGTGATTTGGGTGTGGGTGTGGGATCTACACTAGATTTTATCAACCTAACTTGGGTGCTTTGACTACACCATTAGCCAAGAAGTATAGGTCGATCGGGTATTTGGTTGGATTTTGTGCTTATGTCATATGTGTTTGCATAAAGTACTAGAAACTTTGCTATTATACGAGATAACTTATGAATAATATATTAAGTGTTCACAAAGTATTTAATTATACTAGCTTTAATTTAATAATTTTAATTAATTGTAATACCTACTTATATATGTGTAATATACATTTATTGGTTGTATCTTAACACCCATAGCCTTACTCCTATCTGTGTCCCTGAATCATAAGATTTAGGTGATGTTGAATTGAACTTTAGATCCACACCTGTGTCGGGTGCTCACACTCGTATCCATGCAACATAGGATTTTGGTGACAAGTTAATATTCATACTGTTGTGATTTAATTAGTGGAGGAGGTCCTTTTAGATTCAGTTATTTCTTCTTTTGTTCTTTTTTCTTTTTAAAGATTTCCTAGTTTCTTCTTTTCTGATAAAATGCAGGTATGTCGGGAATATTCATCCCCAGGTGGGTGAAACTCTTCTTCAGGAACTTTTTTCATGTACTGGTCCGGTTGAAGGGTGCAAACTTGTAAGGAAGGACAAGGTACATCTTTTCTCTTCATGCAACTTTGCCAACATTTTTTGTGGCTACATTTACTATGTTCTATAAGTGCTTCCCTTTCTTCTCCTTGTGTTTCTAGGCATTTTTCTATTCATATGATTCTGTAATTGACATAGCTTTGTCTCGTGCAGTCATCTTATGGTTTTGTTCATTACTATGATCGAGGATCAGCTGAACTTGCTATAGCTACTCACAATGGAAGGCACCTGTGAGTAGGCTCGTTAGCTATGTGCTTTACTGTAGGATTTTTTTCCTTTTTTCTGTGGCTAATACCTTTTTATTTTTAGGTTTGGGCAGCCTATCAAAGTTAACTGGGCCTATGCCAGTGGACAGAGGGAGGATACTTCAGGTGCGTTCAGTTTCTGTTTTTGTACAAGTGCAATTCTTGACTTCGCATTTAGCCCATTATGTTGTGTTGGAGTTTGTGAATTTGTGGTATGATATTCTTCTTTTTGCAGGTCACTTCAATATATTTGTTGGCGATTTGAGCCCAGAAGTTACTGATGCCATGTTGTTTGCTTGCTTCTCTGTGTACCCTAGTTGCTCGTAAGTATCTCCTCCTCCTGGATGCCTCCCTAAGAAGGTGCTCTGTCATGGTTAATATATATTTACTTAGAAAGTGTCAAACACATGTAACAGAAATTATTATTGTGTACTCAAATGTGTATATATTGTGGCTAATTGTCCCTTCCTATTGATAGTGATGCTAAGGTAATGTGGGATCAGACAACTGGGCGTTCTAGGGGTTTTGGATTTGTTTCTTTCCGCAATCAACAGGTATCTTTTTATCTGCATTTAGTTTCAAAATTATTTCTCAGGTGGTGCACAGCTTTGTTCCCATCTAATTTTATTGTTTTTATTCAGGATGCTCAAAGTGCAATCAATGATTTAACTGGTAAGTTAACACAGAAGTTCTCTGTATTCAGTTAACTTTCTACTGATTGATGCACAAGTTGGATTATTTCAGAGCAATTGAGAGCTAAAAGGTCTTATTTTACCGTTTGTCTTTATGTTGCTATAAGGGAAATGGCTTGGGAGTAGACAGATACGTTGCAACTGGGCCACAAAAGGTGCCAATGCGATTGACGACAAGCAGGGATCAGATGCCAAAAGTATTGTGGAATTAACTCATGGATCATCAGGTGTGTACAATTTTCTGAACCTTAAAGACAATTTCTTAAATTTGGTAAAGAGAATTATCCAATAGCTTGTTTCCGGTTTTGTTTGGAAGGTGGCTGGATTCAGAGGGTTTAGTTCTTGAAATTGATTCTGGCCTTCTTAATGAATGCCTTTTTCCTGTTGCAGAAGAGGGTAAAGAGCCAGAAAACGGTGATGCTCCTGAAAACAACCCACAATATACAACTGTTTATGTGGGCAATCTTGCTCCTCTGGTAAGATATTTTCACTCACTTTTCTGCCTGTACAGAAAATGATATTAGTGTGACCTCTTAGGAGTAGACCACAGGGTTCCTTTGCCCTTTGTCCCTGCTCAGGTCTTGAAGTGCCTTTGTGCTTTTGGAAGGACTTAGCCCTTTTACTTTCATTTGTTTCAGGTGACACAACTCGATCTCCATCGCCACTTTTATGCCCTTGGTGCAGGAGTGATAGAGGAAGTTCGGGTTCAACGTGATAAAGGATTTGGTTTTGTGAGATACAGCAACCATGATGAGGCAGCTTTGGCGATTCAAATGGGAAATGCTCAATCGATTCTGTGTGGTAGACAGATTAAGGTACATCATTCTACCCGAAGGTTGCCTTTTCTAGTATTACAGTTGCTTTGCAAGTCACTGTATTGGATTCTGATATGTTTTTTCCTAAATATAGGATGGTACTGTTCTTACTAACCAGTTTTATTTGATCAAAATATGTGGGCTTGACTTAATGATGTGTATTTCCAGTGTTCTTGGGGTAACAAACCAACTCCACCTGGAACAGCCTCGAATCCCCTCCCACCGCCAGCTGCTGCACCTTTAGGCCTCTCTGCGACTGACCTTTTGGCTTATGAACGACAGCTAGCTATGAGCAGGATGGCTGGTGTCCATTCTCTCATGCAACCGCAGGGTCAACATCCTCTGAAGCAAGCATCAATGGGAATGGGTGCTTCTGGAGCAAGCCAGGCTATATATGATGGTGGTTTCCAGAATGTTGCTGCCCAGCAGCTCATGTATTATCAGTGATGTGTAGAAATTTGGCTTTTGGCATACCGTTGCCTTTCTTTGGACTAGATGAATTCTTACGACGTCTAGGTTCTCTTATGCTTTGTTTTTAATATTACGGGTTGGTAAATGTTGTTCTCACGTGCATTTTGTATCTTTGATTTATTAGGGTGAGTGTATACTGCAGCGTTTGCACCATTATTCTAGTTGTGTTATGCATGCTTTTGGAACTTTGAGGCAACTATTGGATCAAATCTCTTTTAGTTGCAGGGTTCTTTGCGATTCTGTTAGAGGTCATAACTTGCTGTTTTCCATTTAGTGGTTACCCCTTAACAGATTGGGCGCGCTTCCTATGTCTGAACTTCCAGTACTCGTAAGAGATACTAACTCTTAGTTATAGCCGTGGTATTATTAGCATACTGCATAATAAGTAGTTGCAAAAAAAAAAAAAGATCTTTGATTATGCATGATTTTTGAAGCTTTGGAGAGAGAGAGAGGCCAAAAGGTCTCTTGTGGATTCGGCTAAGAACTTTTGCTTGTGGCTGATGCATCCTTTGTAGGAATGCAGCATCATTTCCTGGAATTGGGAAATTGAGGCTTTTTCTTATCCTTGCATATCCAAGATTGCTATTTTGCTGCAGGACTTCGGTTTAATGTGTGGATTCAGCTTGCATAATGAGTTCAAACCTTATTGTGGCCTAAAATTCCAGCTTATATTATACTCTTTTCTTTTTAGTTTGTCCTAAGAAACAATATAATTTCAAACTTTTTATTTTACCCTCAATGAGAGGATCTTTAGCCACACTCTTAACGTCTGGGGATTATTTTGGATCACAATTTTAGAAGTCTACCTTTCTTTGTGCTGCTATTCAAGTTATGCTTCAATCAATACCGACTCTTGTGTGTTTTTGCCAATTCATATTAAAAACCCTTTCCTAAGGTTGAGTACCTTGCTCAGTTCTCTCACGAGGGAAGGTCTAGTATACAATTTTCTTTCTTCTTGATCGGAGCTTTATCAGAGTCTGTAGGCGTGAGTGCTCGGATTGGACTCGGAAACCCCGCGGAGTTGAACTAACACATANCTCTGTTCCAGTTATATTTAGGTGAGAAGGCTAGAATGGTGGGCTCATCATATACTTTTTCCTGACGATGATAAACCAACATCAGTTTGTATATTTTCTCTGTTCCAGTTATATTTAGGTGAGAAGGCTAGAATGGTGGGCTCATCATATACTTTTTCCTGACGATGATAAACCAACATCAGTTTGTATATTTTCTCTGTTCCAGTTATATTTAGGTGAGAAGGCTAGAATGGTGGGCTCATCATATACTTTTTCCTGACGATGATAAACCAACATCAGTTTGTATATTTTCTCTGTTCCAGTTATGTGAACTTATTTTCTTTTTGGCCCGTTTTAAAAAGAATGATCCATTTCTAAATTTGGAAACAATTTAGCTTAAAATTTCAATTATACTTTTAATGGGAAGTTTTTATAAGCACACAAATATTTTGGACCCCATTTTGATTTGTTTATGACCACAAATTCAATAAGTCTTTATTTTTTCTTAAGCTCTATGCCCAGTCAAACAAATTACATAAATTGGAACGGAGGGAGTAGTATATATGCCCCCAAGCCCTCTTTTTGTACTACCATTTCTTCCTTTTTTTTCCTTCTAAAAGAGGGCCGGGAACTGGGCTCTCTTCATAGCCCCTAAAGGCATTAGGAAGAGATTTAATCAACCATCGTAATAATTTCAATCGATAGAAAAATGAGTTAATACCCTAAAATCTTCCTAAGCTATCATATTTTTGTCAGTTTTCTCCTTAAACTATTCAGTGTCCCCAAACCCCCCGAACTATATTGCCCTTCATATTCAAAACCCCTCATTGCATTCTTAGAGGTGTGTGTAGTACACACTTCTATTTATTTAAAAAACGTGCCATGTAGCACTACACGTGGCTATTCAACTCAACCTAAAACCTGCCTAAACTATTACCATTTTGTCAGTTACCTACTTAAATTATCTGGTGTCCCCAAAACCCCTCAGAACTATATTCCCCTATATATTAAAACTCCATGTTGCATCTGTCTAACTATATCAACTTATGGTTTTTAAAGAGTTTTTTATATAGTTTACTCATGATGTATTTCTATGGGATGATTGATTAATTTTATGAGTTTTGGCCAAAATAATATTAATGCAATGTGTTAATTTTATATTTAATTGTGATTGTGCTTTATGCTAAACTTCAATTGAATAAGACATTTATATTCATTTTGTAGCACAAAAAAATATAAATAAAGGCATATAACGTTCCTTAAAAATCATCTTATATTACATAAAAAAGATTACACAAAATAAAATTTTGCAATTAAGAAATCCATTGGCCGACAAATACAATTACATTCTCTAATTCTACATTAGATAAACAAGGTTCAAGATATTCAACTTTATTCTCTACAAGGTGTTGAGTTAATAAGAATATTTAGATTGATATTCTTTCAACAATATGTGTAAGAAATGAAAGAAGACTAAAACAAGAAAGAGAATAATAAATCATTTTAGAGGAAACTAGAGAGGGAGAAATTTTTTCGGAGGAAACCCATATGGCGAACAGAAGAAAAAAGGTGAAAAATAAAGAAGAAATGTAAAAAAAATAATGGAAAAATGATTAAGAAATGAGGAAGAAATGTGAATATAACTGAAATATGGAGAATATTTATTAAGAAAATAAATGTGAAAGAGGGTTAGACTAATTAACCATTATTTTCTGTCACATGAGCCATTTTGATAACTTTTTTCAGCTGTCACGCGTTCCCAAGCGCGTGTTTGCACACGTTATGCCACGTCTGCGACGAGGGGTTTTTAATACAAAGGACCATATAGTTCAGGGTTTTTTTAGGGACACCAAATAGTTTAAATAGAAAACTGACAAAAGTGTTATAGTTTAAGGTGATTTTAGGATATTAACTCTAGAAAAATCTATCAATACTTTTCAATGTTGAAAATGTAGATATGTGTGGTAGCCAAACACGTGCGCTATAGTTCTTTAACTCTCTTCTCCTATTGAGTTTGAAAGCTTTGAAGCTGTGAGGCTGTAGTAAGATAACAAATGTTATGAACCGCATCACCTTCATTCTTTCTGAAGTTGTCTTTACAACATATTGTCCAGCACTAGCAGCAAGGCGTAAAGTCTGAGTACACAACAACAACAACAACAACAGCAAGGCGTAAAGTCTGAGTAAACATTTACTGTATTTGGAAAACTAGCCGTGTCTAAGCTCGTATAGAGTAATGACAGATCGCTCGTGACTCTTGCCAATTTTATGAACTAAGGATTTAGGGAAAGCAGAAATCATCCACCAGCTTTATTAAAATTCCACATAATGTGAAACAATTGTATAGTTGGAGCTATCCCCTGTATTCCGAGGGTCTTTTGGAAACAGGCTCTCTACTCCTTCGGGGTAGGGGTAAGGTCTGCGTACACACTACCCTCCCCAGACCCCACTTGTGGGATTTTACTGGGTCGTCGTTGTTGTTGTTGTTTAACTGCCTCCACGACGAAACTACATCCTACAGTATATTTCTTTATCTGTTTTCACGTGGTGTCTTGTAATGTCGTTGATAGTACAGCAGCCAGAAAGGGCCATTGTCAACTCAAGTTCATTCTTGAGCATTTCAATAACTTGCTTTACCCCATGCTCTCCCTTTGCAGCCAGGCCATACACAACCGCTCGACCAATCTGCAGGTATATTTTTTTGGATCACAGGGAAGGGAAAATCTAAAGCTTGACAAACTGGAAAAATTGAGGTAAGAACTTTCAAATAAGTTTACCAGAACAGCTTTTGCGCCTAGTGCTAAGGCCTTGAATATGTCTGTTCCTCGCCCGACTCCTCCATCAAAGAAAACTGGAACTTTATCTTGAACAGCGTGGACCACCTGAAGCCATTGGAGATTAAGAACAATTATGTGATTCACATTGTGTTTCAAATCCAAATTTTCTTAGATATCCAAACAAATGCTAATGATTAGACTTGTGAATTTGAAACAAATTGGACCAAATCCCTCCATCCAAATAGGCCATTTTATTAATTCAGATGACATAGATGAGTCTCGCACGACTAGCTTGATATAAAAAGGCAGTCCGGTGCACTAAGCTCCCGCTATGCGGGATCAGTGGAAGGGCCGGACCACAAGGGTCTACGGTACGCAGCCTTACCTGCATTTCTACAAGAGACTATTTTTACGGCTTGAACCCGTGACTTCCTTGCACTAAGCTCCCGCTATGCGGGATCAGGGGAAGGGCCGGACCACAAGGGTCTACGGTACGCAGCCTTACCTGCATTTCTACAAGAGACTATTTTTACGGCTTGAACCCGTGACTTCCTTGCACTAAGCTCCCGCTATGCGGGATCAGTGGAAGGGCCGGACCACAAGGGTCTACGGTACGCAGCCTTACCTGCATTTCTACAAGAGACTATTTTCACGGCTTGAACCCATGACTTCTTTGTCACATGGCAACAATTTTATCATGCACGACTAGCTTGATATAAGGACCCAATATCATGTTGTGGAACTCAAACACGACAGGCAGCCACATTCAACCATGTCCAAGAGTCCTTGCTATACATTTGACATGCATACAACTTTTATAATTCCTCCAAAGCATGTTATATCTCTGGTTTAATTTTCCCTAAGCAAGATCCAAAGCTTCCTTTCTTTATGTTTTCTATTCAGAAGGTATAAACATAAAACTGAAAAGCCCATGATAACAGGGGCGGAGCCAGTGTATTGATTACGCGTTCGGCCGAACTCAGATACTTTGGTTCGAATCTTGTATTTATCTTAAAAAAATTTATTGAAGTATTGGGGAAAGGTGATCAGGCAGGACATGACGCGACTTAGGATTACTGAGGACATGACCCTTGACAGGGAATTGTGGAGGCTGAGCATTAAGGTTGTAGGTTAGGGGGAAATTGTAGATATTTTCACAGCGCACTAGAGTGAGACTAGCCAGTTAGGAGTTAATCTTAGGATGCTACTGATCAACTACTGATGCAAGGCTTTATCTGTTGGATATTAGTATACCTTCTATCTTTTTCGTATTTCCTATATTTCTTATATTGCTGTTGTTTTGTTATTTTATTATGAGTCTTATTGATAGTACTAATATATCGTCTCTTGTTGCATTCTTGAGCCGAGGGTCTCCTGGAAACAGCCTCTCTGCTCCTCGGGATAGGGGTAAGGTCTGCGTACATATTACCCTCCTCAGACCCCACTTGTGGGATTATACTGGGTTGTTGTTGTTGTTGTTGTATATACAAATTATTAATTTAGAACCCAGTAACTCGGAGAATTAGAATCTTGAACCCATAAGTTTCAAATCCTAGCTCCGCCTCTGCATGATAATCCATTTTACTTTGAATGTTCCATACTGAAAAATTTTGTGGTTAAACTGTTCACAATGGCCTAATATATTCTATTCAATGTGCCTAGTTAAAAGTCTAAAAACCTAAACCAGTGAACTTACCAACATTCAGTGAAATATAACGTCAAATATACCAGGAAGATAGGGAATAACCTCTTCAAGAACAGAAATAGTAGCTGGAGCATAATCTAGTTGCCGAGCTCCATGGTTAGAGACAATAATTCCTGCAACTCCTGCTTCAACTGCTTTTATTGCTGCAAAAAGTTGTAGTACATGCCATGATGCCAAGTCTTTAGCCGAAAGAGTCAAATAGTGAGACCTTATAACAACAACAGTTCGATCCCAAAGTAAGTCGGAGTCAGCTATTTGAATTTCACTATCATTTCATTCTGATAATTTCTCCTTGAAAGATTTGTAACTATATTTCCTACGTTCTTCATGATGTTTGTACATCTATTGTTTTCTTCCCTGTTTACTTGACTGCACTTCCAATCAGATGTTTGCATCTTATCTTAACCAGATCCCTTCTAAAGTTCTCATGTAAGATTGACAAACACCAACCTTTTGCTTTCATGATCATTTGCTTTGCTCGAGTTTCTTATAGACATAATCAGTGAACAAACCCAAACTATACAGCTATCTAGGCAGTGATAAACTATGTTGCTCGGACTCTCCGAAAATGTGGCAGGATACGTGTCGGATCCTCCAAAAGTAGTGTATTTTTGAAGGATCCGACACGGGTGCGGCTTCATTTTGGAGAGTCTGCGCAACATAGGTGATAAATACCATCTTCAGAAGTCAGAACGCCCTTAATCAGAATTGGCAACTTGGTAATTGATTTCAACCATGCTATATCCTGCAAAAGATTTGGAGCATAAACGGATCATAAGGGAATACAGTTAATCACATTTGTATTTAGTAACAAATGACACGATCCTTCTATAATGTACTTTTGTAGCTCAACAATTTTACTTGCTTTAACATACATTGACATCCTCAACCAAAATGTTCGTTCTAGCCCCAAGACTTTAAGTCATCCTTGAGGTATATCAAGTGGTAATAAGGAACAAAAGAATAAACTTAAAATCCCGCACCTTCCAACACAGCGAAGCATCAAAAGTTCCAGCAGCAAAGGCTTCAATATTTGATCCCTTGTCCTGCAGAGTTTTATTAGTAGATGTAAGCAAAATCTACACCATTTTCAATAGATATATGATGACTAATGGAATTTCTGCATATCAAACTAATGAACAAGAACATGAACCCATATAAACCAGTAGCGCACAGATGAATCCATTGCTATTGTACACTATATTCAACAAACTGAAGTAGCAGACCAGTGTGTCTAACAGCTAGTAGTGATCAGCTAATTCGCAAGTCAAAGCAGGAACCCCTTTAACGGAAACTTAGGCTCTACGCTACTTGGGAACAAAATTAATACTTTATATTTTTTACTTTATAGCCAAAATTGACCGTTTCAGTTTGGCATTACATGCACAAAACATGACCTTGTGTTTGGTACTCAAGGAACTTTCTTTTTAAGAGTAGTAGTATGTAATTCTGGCATAGCGAATGTTGAAGCTAATCCCTAACATCAACATCCCCAACTCCCAACAAATAGAAGGAGGAAGGAATGAGTCATTCAGAAAGAACACCAAATTTAGTAGGAATAATCAGCTAATAAGAGACATTTTAGTCCTAGAAAATAAATTTTGTTTCTTAAAAGAGTTTCACAGTTTGTCTCTTTCAGTTTAACAGGTGATTTGTCTATAAATCCAGAATATATGGTTTTACTTACATTAACATATTCAGTTGATATAAGACCTTCGAAGTTCTTCAACTGTGGTGCAACCATCCTGCAATTGTAACTCCTCTCCTTTTAGATCAACACATGATTACCAAAACTATAGGAATTCTTTAAATTTCTTGAAGTACTGAATGATGAAACTGATTTCTATCCAGATACGGCTGAAGAAGAATGACGAAAAGGAATTTTGCTAGACTTGAATGCTAGCAAAATGATATATAGCTTACTTATTCTTTATATCTGCCTCCCTTCTACCAAGCCTCGGGGTATCAGCAGTAAGAATAATAGCCTTAAACCCATTCCTCTCAGCTCTTTGTACCATAAGTGCTGTTATATCTCTCCTTTTGTAAACCTATTGACAAAAGAACCTTTTTGCTTCAAAACACACAAAAAAACAGTAACGATACGTGGAGATCTTGATGGTTAGGAAGAATAAAATTACATATATTTGGAAGAAGCGAACAGCATCGCAGCTAGATGCAACCTCCTCCACTGTGCAGGCTGACATATATGACAGTCCCTATAACCAAGAGAATTCAGTATCCACATACAAGAATTGGAAATTGATCTGGTTTAGAAAAATATTACCATAATAACATCAGATGCTGCAGCGGCTCTAGCTGTTGCAACTTCTCCTGGCATTAGTTTAACAGCTTTCTGGAATCAGAGCTACATAGTGTGTTCAGCTAAGCGACTAGGATGATAATTGATCTTAATACAAACCTTCAGGATGTGCCAATTTATGCATGGCAGTTGGGGCAATCATAATAGGAGCGGATGTCTTGTAACCGAGTATAGCAGTTGACATATCTATCCTGTTCACATCAACAAGTATTCTTGGTCGAATACTGAGTTTCTGAAAAAGTTAGTGATAGATATCTCTGTCTGTTAACAACTATAGAGCAAGAAATTACAAACTTACATGATTCTACGAAATGCTTCTACATTTTCTCTTAGGGTGTGCTGGTCCTCAGCTCCTCCAGTATAGTAGTCATAGTACATCTTCGGAAGGGCCTGCCTAGCAAGTTCTTTGAATTCATTCACATTAACTGGTTCTCCTGCCATTTTAGCCTGCACACACAACCATTCATATCTTACATTCCTCTCATTTTAGAACTTTGATCTTCTTTTGTCTTCTTCATATTAAAAGAGACTCGAGAAACTGTCAACTATTTGTTCTCCAAATGACCAGGACTAGGTGGGTGGTAAAATTTCTAACCATTGAACTGTCACATACAGGGGTTTTAGAGGTACATAACATATATGGAACACCCTTTGTCGGGAATTTTTTTATACTTCTTTCAAGTTTGAACACTCTTGAGAAATTTTTTGGCCTCGCCATTGATCACATAGTAAGGCTAGAGCATTTGTTGTCTTAGAATGTATTCACCTATTTCATTTTATATGGAGGTTTTGATAACAACAACGACCCAATAAAATCTCATTAATGGGATCTGGGAAGGTTAGTGTGTACGCATATCTTGCCTTTACCCGAGGGAGTAGAGAGACTATTTCCAAGACAAAAAGATGGCGGTTTTGACATGGCATGGAAGTTAAGAAAATAGAAGGCCAAATATATAACTGGGCCCTTAAACTTGGTCTTTTTTGTCACTTGGGCACTTAAACATAAAGTTGTTCCTATCAGACCCTTCAACTAAATCACATATATGCCAATTAGACACTTTGTAGACCATCTGAGAAAAACTTTTATAAAAATTATTGGATATGTAATTAGCTGCAGTTGTATATTTGATAGCTTTCAAGGCTTTCTTCTTTGCTTATGAAATAGCTGCATTTGTGTATTTGACAGCTTTGCTCTTTTGTTAAAGTACTATTTTTGTTAAAAGTTGTTAATATCAAAATGCAACTTCTATCAACCACTTGTGCGTTTTAGTTTGTAAAGTTTTATTCTAGTAGCTTACAAGTGCTATAAAGTTTCATAAGCGCTCAATTATGTCACTACAAAGTGCTTATGAAAATGGTATCTCCTATAATCGTACTTTAGTGCCGTAAAGTTTCATAAGCAAAGAAGAAAGCTTTAAAAGCTATCAAATATACAACTGCAGCTAATTACATATCCAATAATTTTTATAAAAGTTTTTCTCAGATGGTCTACAAAGTGTCTAATTGGCACATATGTGATTTAGTTGAAGGGTCTGATAGGAACAACTCTATGTTTAAGTGACCAAGTGACAAAAAAGACCAAGTTTAAGGGCCCAGTTATGTATTGACTTTTGATACATATCATAAGTAATTTTAGAACTTGTGATATTAAATATGCTATGATATTTGTGACAATAAAGCATGCCATTAAGGGCAAATGAGAAGTTTAAAGTTAAGGACTTTCCAAGTATAGAAATCTGCTGTTTTTGTGAACATATTAAAAAGAAGAAAAAAGGTTGTATAATATGGAACTTAGGGCGTACTCTCCCCGGTTCACAACAATTGACTAATTTGCATTTAGCACGCACATTAAGAAAATATTAAATTTTATACAAAAATACTTACTATGACTAAATTACCCCTAATTAAACATTTAATGTCAGGAGTAAAAAATTTTTTTTTTAGGGAAATGTACAGCACACTTATTTTGAACCAAAATAAGAAAGAAAATTGGTCGCTTCAGGTAGTAATAGATTCCTGTTGAAAAGTGAAATGTTTGTGTGTATACGATTTAATCACTCAATTGTGTTTAGGTAAAGAACGAATCCTTTGTAACATTAAATACATACCGGAGCTTAGGAACTAATAGCCCGTTTGGCAGAGCTGAAAAAAATCAGTTTATAATAAACAATTTTATTACCTGGAGGATACAGAGAATAGTTAGGCACTTCTCCACTGCTTCTTCTTCTTCCTGTTGTTAAAACTTAAAAAGTTGGCACCTGTTCTGTAGTTGAACACAAAAGTAGTCTTTTGAAAAGCTGAATTGCATAAATTTTAACCCTTTTCACTTTGGATGAACCGTCGCTCTTCACTTTATATACACGACTTGTTAATCTTTTAGCAATATTATAATAGTGCTCCAATCATTTAGCAGTATTATAATCTCCAATCTTGTTTCAACTTTACTAACACCTTGTTTGGATGGTGGTTACACATCGTTTCATATTGTACTATAGTGTATATTACGTCATTTGATGAATACAATATTTAGAAAGATTGTATCGTTTGTTGTTGATTCATGATATCATGCACCATCAATATACAAAATAAACTTGCAATATTATTAAAAAAAAATTTATAATCGGGGGTAAATTTATTATGTAAAAAGGTAGGGTAAATTATAAAATAAAATTATTTAATAATAATGAAGGGTGAGAGGAGAAAAAAGACAAAATAAAGACGCAATCACACTAAATTGGTCGTTATATAAAGTGACATATTTCGTTGTTACATAACAACAAATTTAACGATACGATACGATACAATACAATTTAAGTAACAATCTAAACAAACATAGTATTTAAAATAACAATACGAAACAATACAATAGGTAACAACCATCCAAACAAGCTTTAAATGAAAGAAGAGTGAATAAAGAACAAAATAATCAGGATACTTAGCTAGCGTTTGAACATAGATTTAATTGAAACTTGAAAAAAAAAGTGAATAAAGAATAAATGAAATCGAGATACTTAGCTAGCGTTTGGACATAGATTTAATTGAAATTTGAAAAAAATAATTAAAATTGTGTTAAAGAATATTTTTTGAAAGTTGAAGTTGTATTTGGACATGCATTTTATTTAAAGAAAAGTGGAAGTTTTGTGAGTGAAAAAAAATAATTTCACCTAAAACCTCCCACAAAGCAATTTTTGGGAACTTGAATTTTTTTTATTTTTTTCCCCAAAACATGATCATATTTCATAAACAAATATTATTTTCAATTGCTTTTTGAAAAAATGAAACCAAAATAATATATAGCCAAACGGGAGCTTAATTTCAGGATAAATAATAAAATGTAAAGATGCCCTTCACCAAATCTTTCTCCCAAACTCCTATGAGAAAGTCAAGGTTAAAACTACAAATAAAAGGTTAGCAAATTTGTTTTATTTAAAAATTAAACACATATTCTATAATAATATATATGGTATATTATTTTTTAATCCATTAAAACAAATCAACTGAATAATCTTGTTAGAGTTGTCAATATGGACGGGTCGGGCTAGCCCAGCCCAACCCACATGGACTTTAGCAATTGACGGGCTGGGCTGGGCTAGCCCATCATTTTGATGGGCCTTATAATGGTTAGCCCGTCCCATCCCTATATGGGTCGCGTGCCTCCACGGACTGGCCCATCATTTTTTAAAATACAATTTTATATTTTTCTTTATGTTCTAACCTAAAAAGGATAAATATTTAAAAGTTAAAAATATCTTACTGGAAAATTTTTCAAAACTTAATAACTTTTTATATTATTCCAATTTATGATAAACACTAAAAAAGTAAAAAACAAGACTAATATTTCATTTACTAAAAGTCAAAAATCAAAACAAACTATTCAAGAGAACGTCTGTAATGCTTACGAGATATCCAACACATCATCTTCATCGAACAAATTTGAATCCACTTGTGAGAAGGTTGTCTTAATATATTCACTTTCATCTACATCTACATTAGTATGCAATATTAATTAGTTAAATACTAAGAATAATTAAAATTTTAAAACTAATTAATGTTTTAAGACTTTGATCTTTTAATATGATGAGCTTAATAAATTTTTAAGATTGGATACTCTTGATACTCTCTGCATCGAATTATTTTTATATTTTATATTTTTCAAATACTTATTTTTATTAGGCCCATGGGCCGGCCCAACCCAGCCTCAGTTAAGCCTTACGGGCCACGGGCCACTGGCTTACTTGGCTGGGCTTAAAAGCCCCGTTTTTAAATGGGCTCCAAAAATTATAGCCCAGCCTTCCTAAATTACTGGGTGGGCTGGACCAAGCCCATATTGACGGCTCTAAATCTTGTCATTGTTACCCGTATTACAATCCTCACATTATAATTTCTCTTGTCATCATTACCTGTATTATAATCCTCACATTACAATTTAAGTATAATTTGTTTACAAATAAAACTATCCCCCTTCTTTTGAACCTATTATGTACCAATTAGGTACAGCTCTAGGAGCTCAAGGTACCTCCAATTACATTAAACATAAGTCTTGAGCCACTTGACTGTACTGAATTTCCCATTCAATTTACCATCAACCAAAATGTTTTTTCAATCTTGAAATTACTCCCAATGTTCATTACACTCCCCAATTAACTTTCTGGATGTTTGTGATTACCCGATAGGTAATCTAGAGTTTTAGAACCTGATTTTATTTTTTGAAGCCTTAAATACCTCATTTTAATCTTCATCGATTTGCTTGCACAGTCTGGATCTTTTTTTGGAAGGCTTTTATGTTAAAATTTGATAAAATATGAAGTCTTGCCTTACAAATCCATTTGAGTTAACTTCGGTGAACATTTTGACCAAACGGACCCGGATCCGTATTTTTGCGATCCCGGTGGGTCCGTATCGAGATTTGGGACTTGGGCACCTGGAATCGAATTCGAAGATCTCTAGCTCGAGTTATCGTATTTTGTTGAAAAATTGAAGTTTGAAGGCTTAAAGTTTGACCAATGTTTGACTTTATTGATATCGGGTCCGTATTTTAGTTCCGGAGCACGGTATAGGATCGTTGCTATATTTATGACTTGTTTGTCAAATTTGGTGAGAAACGGAGTTCGTTTGACGTGATTCGAATGTACGGTTGTTAAAATAGCAATTCTAAAGATTTTTTGGAATTTCATCTGATTTGGTGTCCGATTCATAGTTCTAGGTATTACTTTGGCAATTTGATCATGCGAGCAAGTTCGTACAATATTTTTGTGCTTGTGTGCATGTTTTGTTTGGAGCACTGAGGGCTCGAGTGGTTTGGACTTAGGAAACCCAATTGGTGTTCTTCAATTTCTGTTGCAGGTCTGACCTCGCATTTGTGATATGGCAGCATACCTGTCAGGTTCGAATTTAGAATTAGGAATTTTTGTAACATAGGAATTTAGAACTCAAATTGGGTTGGATTTCAAAAAAATTAAACAAATGGGCTCGGAGTGAG